>PVIU01011107.1:36320-66542 GCA_004026605.1 Ondatra zibethicus
AACCGGAGATAACAACCACTGGTCATTAGTATCACTTAATATCAATGGACTCAATTCATCTATAAAAAGGCACAGGGTAAGAGAATGGATACGAAAACAGGAACCAACATTCTGCTGTTTACAAGAAACACACCTCTACCACAAAGACAGACATTATCTCAGAGTAAAGGGTTGGGAAAAGAATTTTCAATCAAATGGCCCTAAGAAACAAGTGGGTGTGGCTATACCAATATCTAACAAAATCGACTTCAAACTAAAATCAATCAGAAGAGATGGAGATGGACACCACAGGAAAAATTCATCAGGATGAAGTCTCAATCCTGAATATCCATGCCCCTAATATAAAAGCACCCACATATGTAAAGGAAATATTACTAGAACTCAAAGCACACATCAAACCCCACACACTAATAGTAGGAGATTTCAACACTCCTCTCTCACCAATGGACAGGTCAACCAGACAGAAACTTAACAGAGAAATATGAGAACTAACAGATGTAATGAATCAAATGGACTTAATAGACATCTATAGAACATTCCACCCAAACAGGAAAGAATATACCTTCTTCTCAGCATCTCATGGAACCTTCTCGAAAATTGATCACATACTTGGTAACAAAGCAAACATCCACAGATACAAAAAAAATTGGAGTAACCAATTTACATTATTAATAAAAGTTGTACATATTTATGATGTTCACCATGAAGTTTTGATATATTGAGCCATGATGAAATAACTAAATCAAGCATATCAACTTTTGTATTACAGCAGGTATGTGTTTAAGGGGATGGGGTGAGAATATATATTCCTGTAAGCTGTTCATGTGTCCTTACATAGCTGAATCACTTTTAAGGCCATAGTTATGCAAGTTTTAGATGTAATTATTGCCACCAAGACAATAAAATAGCAAATAAAAACATAACATTAGAGAGAATAAACAAGAAACAAGGGTCAACCCTAAGAGGCTAGCACAAAGTATTCTGACGAGTGGACTCAGTGTGGGAAGTCCTTCTATATATGTGTTGCTTTTATTGGTTAATGAATAAAGAAGCTGCTTTGGCCTGTGATAAGGCAGAATAGAGCTGGCAGGAAAACTAACTGAATTCTGGGAGAAAGAAGGCAAAGTCAGTGAGATGCCATGTAGCCTGGCTTCCACAGGAGACATATGCTGGAACTTTGCCTAATAAGCCAGAGCCATGTGGTGATACACCTTTTACTAGAAATGGGTTAATTTAAGATGTAAGAGCTAGCTAGCAATATGCTTAAGTGATTGGTCAAGCAGTGACAGTTAATATAGTTACTGAGTGATTATTTCAGATTTGGGTGGCTGGGAAATAAACAAGTGGCCTGTATCTACATGGGCTGACTTAGAAGTTTCTAGTACCCGGGTTTTAGTGAGATTTTTAGTAAGGAGTCAGGGAGGTATTGATTGCTACCACTGGCTTCTCCAACACCATTTAAGTGTGATGATATCGACCCAGCTTTCTCACATTTGCCTTTGAGTATTAAAGGGATTTCATCTGCTCATTTTAAGAATTTGCTGGGTAGGATTTAGAAGACATAAAAGTAGCAGCATATTTTAGACACTTTCTGTTCCAAAGAATGATTACAATACTATTCTCACAGTGGTATCAGGTATTGAGGTAAAAACTTTATATGCATAATTTTACTAAGTCCTCAAAAAGGATACGTATACAGATTGGTTTCCCTTTGCAAACCAAATAGCTCGCCTGGGAAATACTGTAAAGTATGGAGCTGCGCACTGAGTTAGGTCTCTGAGATTCCCCACATCGCAGCCTTCCCATGCCCAGGCTGGCTAAGAACCAGAAAAACCCTGCTAGAATGATTAAGACTCTGATTTGCCTATAGAACCAGCAAAATTAGGTCTGGGCAGAACTCTCCTTCTGTTCCTTCTTTTGCCCTCTCCTGCTAGCCCTCATCCTGTCCTTGCCTCTCCTGAGCACACTGTGCAGTAAATTGTTGCATCAGAGTTTGTTCCTAAACCCTTGGAAACTCCTGACCCACAGAAACCTTTAGAGAGATAAAGAAGTGATTGCTGTTTAACCACAGAGTGGGGCGACAGCCACGCAGCAGCAGCAGGCAAAAGTTCCAGGAAGACGCAGTGGGTGGGTTCAGCAGGGTTCTCTCCAAACCTTCTCAAAGGGAGCCGTGCCTGAGGCTATCCTGACCTTGCTGATGCTTCCACATAGGGACGGTTCTCCTCTTGCTGCATGTCCACAGCCTACAGCATGATCAGACACCCCACCCCCACCCCCGCCAACCTCCAGAGTGTCTATGGATGTAGCAGGGTGCTGGGCCAGAGCTACTTTATGAGAAATGACGAAGATACCTGACAAGGAAGTGTCTGGTCCTGCAAACTCTCCGACTCAAATGTCTGACTGGTAGACTATAGAAAAAGTCTTAGTTTGTAGGTAGAGGTAGGCCGGGGGTGCAGTCTCTTGGGAGAGGGCAAGTGGCACAAAGTAGAGGGTGTTTAAAGAGGAATGCCAGACGAGCTCAAGAAGCAGAAGGAGAATTCAAAGTGTCGGCCTTTCTCCAGTGCCCCCTGTTCTCTGGCCCTGCTCTGGTGTAGTTTCAGCTGTTGCAGCTGCTGACCATCTTAGGAAGGACCCCCACTAGAGGACTGGCACGTCTGAGATGCCACGGTCTGCTTATCAGCTCAACCGGGCTGCCTGCCGCGCCACCTGCCAGCATGAAACCGAGCCCCCGCCTACAGACAGGATCGCCTACGGGAGTGACTTCATACTTCCAGGTGTTCCCAGGGATCTGCGAGCCCCTCTTTCCCAGGCTTTCTCTCCTTTCTACTTCATAATCTGACTTTTCTCATCCTCCCAGGGCCACAAACAGAAGAAACAGAGAGAACAATATAGAGGTTTGTTATTTGGACCAAAGGAAAAATACAACTTCCAGTTAAACATAAATTTTAGAAAAACAAAATTTTTAGCATGAGTTGGAGTTGGCCAAAGCCAATATTTGAGACATATTTGCGTTTACACCTACTCTGATGCACTGGATGCCCTGCCTTGTTCCTCCTGATAGTCACTCTCGGGACACTGATCTAAGTGTGTCTAATTCCGCTGTCAACGCTAAACCTAACAAAGCAACTTGCACCTGTGAGTGCCTTCAGTGGCACTACCACCTCCGCTCTGCGCTCCTTCCTGCTCACAGCAGCTTTTCCTCTTTGTTGTCTAGCCTTACTTCCACACATACAGGTGCCAGCACGCTGTCCCTTTAATGCCATTCTGGGACAGACACGTGGTGCTGCTTTGCTCTTTTAAATTGCATATTTCCTGACTGCTCAGTCAGCAGTCAATCATTTGTTCTTTTTGATAACTAAAATCCGGGCCACACCCCTTGGGTTTATAAAGAGAGTCTGGAGTTCAAGTATGATTTCGGACTTTCCAAGAGATTGAACTCCTAGATGCTGCTGAAGCCATCAAGGAGAGATGCAGGTTGCTTGATGGAAGGCAGTTTGGAGCTCAGTAGTTGCTATCTGCTGTGTGCAATTTCCTACAGGTCTGATTTGACCATGGGCCATCGTGAATCAGAGACCACTGAGGTGACTGTAGGACACCTGGGCCTCACAGTCATGCAGTGAGATAAGCGTGGTCCCCGTGCTCCCAATTTACTCAGAAGATCTTGTCTTTTTCTATTCCCATGTAGATTAGATCTATGCAAGTCTCTCTTAGGGTCTTCATTGTTGTCTAGGTTCTCTGGGATTGTGCTTTGTGGGCTGGTTTTCTTTGCTTTATGTTTAAAAACCACTTATGAGTGAGTTCATATGACAATTGTCTTTCTGGTTCAGGATTACCTCATTCAATATGATGTTTTCTAGCTCCATCCATTTTCCTGCAAAATTCAAGATGTAATTTTTTTTTCTGCTGTGTAGTACTCCATTGTGTAAATGTACCACATTTTCCTCATCCATTCTTCAGTTGAGGGACATTTAGGTTGTTTCCAGGTTCTGGCTATGACAAACAAAGCTGCTATGAACATAGTTGAGCACATGTCCTTGTAGTATGCTTGAGCATCCTTTGGATATATACCCAAAGTTTTACCTGGAATTCTAGCCATCTACTCTCTCCTGTCCCCAGCTGCATAGTGGTATTAGGAGGAGTTAGCGTAAATAGGGCATGGAAGGTTAATTGAGGGAGGGACTTCACAACTGTGGCTTTTGTGAGTCCCTGGGTTTGGGGCTTTTCTTTGACACATTTGCCTTTGAGTCATCTGTGCTCCTGTAAGGAACCACTCACCCATGTGCTGTTAAATAAGCCCCAAACTCATCGGCTCACCAGGCTGGACTGGGATGGAATCAGTTCTTATGTTTGCTTTTCTGTCATCAGTTCCCCATCTGGGGTGAATAGGGTTTGTGGCCCTCTCCCCAGGAAAAGCTTACAATACAAGTTGGCTTCTAATATGTTTCTGCCCCCTCTACAAGTATATGGGAGTTCCTTGAGTGGATATGAACAGTTTGCACCTAATCCTTTCCAAGAAGACACCTCCCTTCCAGGAAACTAGTAACATTTTACCATGAAAAACACAGGCGTGGGAACTGAGAACATACTATCTAATATCATCCAGGATTGGTGTGCTCTCTATAAGCAAGCTTGCTGCTAAAATTAATTCACAAAGACAAGAGTATGTTCTGAAAGAACTGGTACTCAGAAAGGTCAGCAATGAATACCACTTTCTGGGGCAGTCGGCCTCAGGGGAAGTAGAAAGGGCAGATGAGACCTGGAAGTTTGGCCAATAAGCAGCTGAAAGGAAGATTTGATACACAAAATTCTAATAGCAACTCCGCTCAGGGTGATGATCTGTGAGGGCTTAGATGACAGGACTTTTGTGAAATGGGGTTGGGAAGGTTGGTTGTAGTAAGAGGTGAGGAGCGGGCCTGCTTTTGGTCCCGACGCTTGGCTCCCAGCCGCACAGCTAGCTTAAGGCCCGAAATAATTACACAGAAACTGTATTCATTTAAAACACTGCCTGGCCCATTATATCTAGCCTCTTCTTGGACAATTCTCACTCTTGATTCAACCCATTTTTAATAATCCGTGTGTCACTACGAGGTCGTGGCTTACCAGGAAAGATTCAGTGTGTCTGACCTTGCAGCTTCATGGGGGTGGCTCTCTCTGCCTCTGTCTCTTCTTCCCAGCATTCTGTTCTTTTTTCCCTGCCTATCTAAGTCCTGCCCTATCAAAAGGCCAAGGCAGTCTCTTTATTAACCAATGAAAGCAACCCAAATACAGAAGGACCTCCTACACCAGTTGGTGACAAGGAAGATAAGAAGAATTAATTATAGGTGTAAGCTGACAAAGAGAGTTTCCTAAAATCCATCGCCAAGAAGAAAACAGTGGGAAGGTCCTCAGAGAGAGAACTGTGCTACAGAGAAAAGTGGAAATATCATTTTATAGCCATTGAGGGAGAAGTTGCTTGTCTTACCACCGTGGGCCTCCTAGGTGTGGTCTATACCTCTGTGGACAGGCAGACAGTTTCGATTTGGCCGAGTAGTAAATTCTACAGGGTAGTTGCTTTTGTGGAAACTGGCTTTTTGTTGGAAGCATAATGGTGGGCGTGAGGTACAGATGGCCGTGTGAGATATTCTGGGCTAGGCTGCAAATTGTTGGGGCCTGACAATAAAGTGTAGAACCTTTTGGAATTTTTTCGGGGGGGGGTTGTTAAATTTCCCCATGTCAGAACTACAAGGTAAATTATTGACAAGGATGAGGACTTTTTCTTCTGATCTGCTTCAGAGAAGGGTAGGGAGTTGGGGAGGGTAGTTGGTATTGCTGATCTGCCAAGATCTATAGGACCATAAGGCCTAGAAAGCTTGAGGGACATTTTGGAGAAAGGAGTAGTGGCTATTTCAAGAGGTTGAAGCTCGGAATATGACATCATTTGAAAGGTCTTTAGTTGTGGGAGAAAGGGGTTGATTTAGATGGTAATGGCCTCTGTCCTTTCAGGCAATATCATCTTGGTTTTATAGGTCTGTAATGGCAGCAAATTGTACCAGAAGGTTAAGAAAATAAGGGTTGAAAGCACAAAGCAGATTGAAACCAAAACAAGAGTCTATGGAAGCTAAGCTATAATTTATTCAGAGAAGTTACTTAGGAGTCAGCCAGAAAGTCTGTTTAATTCCAAAAAACCCAAACTTGATTATCCATTGAAGAGGCAGAGATTGGAAGACAGAGAAGAATAAGAAATTCTCCTAGAGAGATAGGAGGGGGCAACCCTTCTAGACTGTTCAAACAATGATTAGGAACACTGGCAAAGGGGAGAAAGAACAGAGCCGTAGGCTTGGCATAAAGGCAAGCTTCTGCCCATCAAGGAGGACAGCAGGAAGGAAAGAGCCTGCTGCACCATGGGACACAGGAGAGCAGCAGCAGGATTTCCCACATCACGGCTTGCCCCTGTGCAGGAGGGGCACTGTTAGGAACCCAGCCTCCAAGGTACACAGGGTATGTGACCTACTGCTGGAGTTACAAGGCTCTTTCATGGGGGTCTTGTCATCCTCAGAGTCCTGGCCAACCTTACAGGGCAATGACGAAAATAATGGCTGTTCTTTTGCCCTTTCTGTTCTTTAAGTCCCCACATTTTAATTGATGAATAGCCGGAAGAGCAGTGTCATCAGCTTTGAAGAGGAAGTGATGAGCTTTTGTTCTAACTTTTGTGTAACCTGGGACAGAGCTTAGAAAAAGAACAGTTTCTTTTTTTCCTTTTATAATATATATATATATATATTTAAAAAAACAGTCTTTTTTCATTTTACATACCAATCCCAGTTCACACTACCTTCCCTCCTCCTGTTTCCTACACCTTCCTCTCCATCCACTTCTCAGAGAGGGTATGGCACATTGCTTTGAGGAAGGACCAAGGCCCATTCTACTATATCTAGGCTGAGCAAGGTATCCCTCCAAAGAGAATGGATTCCAAAAATTCAGTAGAAGCAGTAAGAATAAATCCAGTGGCCCCGCATTCTGTCCCAGCCCATATAAATGTCACCCACATTCAGAGGGCTTAGTTTGGTTCTATGCTCATCCCTTCCCTGTTCGGTCAGAGTTGGTGAGTTCCCACCAGCTCAGGTAAGCTGTTTTACTGGGTGTCTGCATCATGGTCTTGACCTCTTTGCTCATATTCTCCCTCCTTCCACTCTTAGACTGGACTTTGGGAGCTCAGCCCAGTGCTCTGCTGTGGATCTCTGCCTCTGATTCCAAAAATTGCTGGATGAAGGTTCTATGATGACATTTAAGATACTCATCAATCTGATTACAGGGCAAGGCCAACTCAGGCACCCTCACCACTATTGCTTAGAGTCTTAGCTGGGGTCATCCTTGTGGATTCTTGGGAATTTCTCTAGTGCCAGGTTTTTTGCTAGCCCCATAATGACTCCTTCAATCAAGATATCTCTTTCCTTGCTCTCATCTCTGTCCTTCCCCCATCTTGACCATCCCATCCCCTCAAGTTCTCCTCCCCCTCCCTTTTCTCCTCTCCTCCTCCCCTTCAACCCTCCCTTTCCCCCCCACCCCATGCTCCCAATTTTCTCAGGAGATCTTGTCTTTTCCCCTTCCCAGAGGGATCTATATATGTTTCTTTTGGGGTTCTCCTTGTTGCTTAGCTTCTCTGGGGCCATGGACTACAGGCTCATTATTCTTTGCTCTACAGCTAGTGTCCACTTATGAGTGAGTACATGACATGCTGTGGTCATCTGTCTGGGTCTGGGTTGCCTCACTCTGGATATTTTCTTCTAGTTCCATCCATTTACATGAAAATTTCAAGATGTCATTTTTTTTCCCACTGAGTAGTACTCTATTGTGCAAATATACCACATTTTCTTTATCTATTCTTCAGTTGAGGGGCATCTAGGTTGTTTCCAGGCTCTGGCTATGACAAATAATGCTGCTATGAACATAGTTGAACAAATGTCCTTGTAGTGTGATTGAACATGCTTTGGGTATATGCCCAAGAGTGGTATTTCTGGGTCTCAAGGTAGGTTGATTCCCAATTTTCTGAGAAACCGCCATATTGATTTACAGAGTGGATGTGCAAGTTTGCATCTCCACTAGAAATGGAGGAGTGTTCCCCTTACTCCACATCCTCTCCAGCATAGGCTATCATTGGTGTGTTTTAACTTAGCCATTCTGACAAGTGTAAGATGGTATCTCAGAGTCATTTTAATTTGCGTTTCCCTGATGGCTAAGGATGTTGGACGTTTTCTTAAGTGTCTTTTGGCCATTTGAGATTCTTCTGTTGAGAATTCTTTGTTAGATCTGTACTCCATTTTTAATTAGATTATTTGATATTTTGATGTCTAATTTCTTGAGTTCTTTATATATTTTGGAGATCAGTCCTATGTTCGATGTGGGTTTGGCAAAGATCTTTTCCCATGCAATAGGTTACCTTTTTGTTTTATTGACTGTGTCCTTTGCTTTACAGAAGTTTCTCAGTTTCAGGAGGTCCCATTTATTTATTGTTGCTCTCAGTGTCTGTGCTACTGGTATTACATTTAGGAAGTGGTCTCCTGAGCCTATACATTGAATGGTACTTCCCACTTTCTCTTCTATCAGGTTCAGTGTGGTCAGATTTATATTGAGGTTTTGTGCATGGGGATAGATATGGATCTATTTTCATTCTTCTACATGTTGACATCCTGTTATGCCAGCACCATTTGTTGGATATACTTTCTAATTTCCATTGTCTAATTTTTGCTTCTTTGTCAAAAATCAGATGTTCATAGATGTGTGGATTAATACCTAGGTCTTTGATTTTATTCCAATGGTCAATCTATCTGTTTTATACCAATACCAAGCTGTTTTCATTACTGTAGCTCTGTAATAGAGCTTGATGTCAGGGATGGTGATACCTCTGGAAGTTTCTTTATTGTACAGGATTTTTAGGCTATCCTGAGTTTTTTGTTTTTCCATGTGAAGTTGAGTACCATTCTTTTGAGGTCTGTGAAGAACTGTTCTGGGATCTTCATAGGAACTGCACTGAATCTGCAGATTACTTTTGGTAAGAGTACCATTTTTATTATGTTGATCCTACCTATCCAAGAGCATGGGAGATCTTTCTATTTTCTGGTATCTTCTTCAATTTCTTTCTTCAAAGACTTAAAGTTCTTGTCAAACAGGTCTTTCACTTTTTTGGTTAGTGTTATCCCAGGATATATTATGTTATTTGTGACTATTGTAAAGGGTGATATTTCTCTGATTTCTTTCTTAGCTTCTTTATCATTTGTATATAAAAAAGCTACTGATTTTTTTGAGTTGATCTTGTATCCTGCCACTTTCTGAAGGTGTTTATCAGCTGCAGGTGTTCTCTGGTAGAGTTTTTGGGATCTCTTATGTAAACTATCATATCATCTGCAATAGTGAAAGTTTGACTTCTTCCTTTCCAATTTGTATCCCCTCAATCTCCTTTTGTTGTTTCATTGCTCTAGCTAGAACTTTAAGAACTATGTTGAATAGATATGGAAAGAGTGGACAGCCTTGTCTTGTTCCTGATTTTAGCGGAACCACTTTGAGTTTCTCTCCACTGAATTTGATGTTGGCTTGCTGTATATTTCTTTTACTATGTTTATATACATTTCTTGTATCCATGATCTCTCCAAGACCTTTATCATGAAAGGTGTTGGATTTTGTCAAATGTTTTTTCAGCATCTATTAAGATGTTCATATGTTTTTTCTTTTAGTTTATTTATATGATGGATTACATTGATAGATTTTTTTGTATGTTGAACCATCCCTGCATCTCTGGGATGAAACCAACTTGATCATGGTGAATGATTTTTTTGATATGTTCTGAGATTCAGTTTGCCAGTGTTTCAATGAGTATTTTTGCATCAGTGTTCATGAGGAAGATTTGTCTGTAATTCTCTTTCTTGGTTGAGTCTTTGTGTGGTTTTGGTATCAGGGTAACTATAACTTCATAAAAAGAGTTTGGCAATGTTCCCTCTGTTTCTATTTTGTGGAACACTTTGAGCACTATAGGTATTAGCTTTTCTTTGAAGTTCTGGTATAATTCTGCACTGAAACTATCCTGTGCTGGGCTTTTTTTGGTTGGAAGGCTTTTGATGACAGCTTCTTCTTCCTTACAGGTTATAGGTCTATTTAAATTGTTTACCTGGTCTTGTTTTAATTTTGGTATGTGGTACCTATTCAGAAAATTGTCCATTTGTTTTACATTTTCCAATTTTGTGAAGTAGAGGTTTTTGTAATATGACCTAATGATTCTCTGGATTTCCTCAGTGTCTGTTGTTATGTCCCCCTTTTCATTTCTGATTTTGTTAATTTGCATGTTCTCTCTCTTCCTTTTGATTAGATTGGATAAGGATTTGTTTATTTTGTTGATTTTCTCAAAGAACCAGGTCTTGGTTTCATTGATTCTTTGTATTGTTTTCTTTGTTTCTATTTTATTGATTAAAGAAGACTTAGTTATTCAAGTAAATAAAAGCCTGGAAAATAAAGCAGAAATATAAATTATTTTGCTAAACAGAAAATCGTGTGTGTTGTATGTATACATGTGCATACATGCATGTGTGTTTATGTATATGTGTGCATGTGTACATCTGTGTGTCATATGTATATGTGTGAGTGTGTGTGCATGTGTAAATGTGTGTGAATGCCCGAGTGTGTTTGTCTCTCTTTGTGTGTGTGTTCAAACTGCATACGCAGAGGCCAGAGTATGGTAGATATCCTTCACTGTTAGTCACTTCCTCATTTTCCTGGAACAGGATTTCACACCAAACCTGGAGTTCAGTGTTTTGGCCACATGACCAGTGAGCTCCGGGGACTCTGTGCCTCCCCCCTGCAATAGTGACACTATGGGCTCGCAAGGCCATGCCCAGCCTTTAAGTCGGTGTGGGGAACTCACACTCAGGTCGTCGTCCTTGCACAGCAATCATTCAGCTTTGCACACCACATGTGTTGTTTCAAAAGACAGGTTTTTAAAATAAATGTTACCAAAAATAAATTAACAACTCAAGAGAATTTTACTGTTAAACAGAAGACTATGTTTGATTTCATTTCAGTGTTTTGAACTTTTCCCTTAAAAATTTCAATAACATTTAATTACCGTAAATGCTGTGTTTAAGTTTCCTCTTTTCTAAATCTCCTTGCCTTATTTGGATCTTTTGTGATGTGCGTAAGCTTTCTGGTATCCTTTTATTCTATTTTGTAATTTATTTTTCTTTATTTGCCTTTTTGAGACAGGTTCCCGCTATGTAGCCTTGACTGGCCTAAAACTTGCTATGTAGACCACGCTGGTTTTGAGCTCAGGGAGATCCACTTGCTTCTGTCTCCTGTGAACTGGGAATCATCATGCCTGCCCTTAATATTTTTCTTTTTCATTTCTTAACAATGTAGTCATTTTACCTTAGGATGAAATCTCCTTATCATATAAAGTCCTTTGTTATCTAAAAATGATAATTTCATTGTTTTTCATTTTTCTTTTTTTCCTTTCATTTTCATGTGTCATCTTTCTAACAAGTGAATCTGAATTCTGTAGTGTAGGAACTAATGCAACAACGTGAGGTCACCCAGATACAGCTTGTTCAACTTTGAAGGGTTTTGTCTGATGCAGGTATTAGGTAGACCTCACTGCCAATGAATTTTTAAAAAATCTCTCATATATTTTCTCCCTTGGTTGCATATGAATGTGAGAGTTAAAGAATATTACATTTTGCCAAGAACAGACCAAGTTAACAAAAATTCTAAACTAAACATTGAACTTGTGAAATTATCTTTCCATGAAAAGATAGGAGAGAAAGATAACACACACGGAGGCAAAAATCTTTACGTTAACTTTGTAATTATAGTTTTGGATACAAAAGACATCTATTTTCCTGAATAACTGTCAAAATAGCAAATGATTTTTCCTGGAGGAGGCTGGGCACTTGCTATTGAATGTAGTGGTGGCAGGGTAGAGCCAGAGAATTCTCTCTTTGTAATAGTATTTTATTGTTATCAGAGTTCTAGATAGGAGTAACTGGCCTAGGAACCTGTGGGTCTCAACACTCCCAGACTGTTTCCTTGCCCCCGTTGTCTCTGGTCTTGGGAACCAGGCCTGTCACAGGGTTTGAGGGTCCTCTGATGTTGCCCTCTAAACTTTTAGCATCTGTCTAATTGTTTGCTCGGTTTTTTTTGTTGTTTTTTTTTTTTGTTTGTTTGTTTTTTGAGGAGGAAGGAACAGCTGGCATGGGAAGGCTAGGTTTCAAAGGCTGTTTTTCACAATTCCCATGGGGGAATAGAGAGTGAGATCTTAGTTTTCCTAGGATCTGGGAAGCTGCCCTTAAAAAAGAATATTTATTTATCTATCATATGCCTCACTCTCTGTCTCTCTGTCACTCTCTCTCTGCCTCTCTCTCTGTCTCTGTTTCTGTCTCTCCCTCTCCCTCCCTTCCTCCCCCCCCCCCCGGTGTGTGTGTGTGTGTGCACGTTGTTGCATGCATGCTGCAGCGCACATGCAGAGATCAGAGGATGGATTAGGTTATAGGAGTTGGTTTTTGCCTTCTGACATATGGGTTCTTGGGAACAAACTCAAAATATAATGCCTTAGCATCAAGCTCCTTTACTGATAAAGCTTCTTTACTGATGAACCATTTGCTCCTAAAATGTTGCTTTTTGACAAGAATCTATATGGCTTAGTCTTGCAGGACATCTGGGTGGAAAGCAGAAGCCACATAAGGAAGCTGGCAGAAAGAAGTTTGTTTCTCTAGGACAACAAGATGCCCTCCCCTCATGACCAACCCATAAACAAGCTGTGGATTATGAATCTTGACAGAGGTTGGTCCAACCTGGCCAACTAGATACTGTTGACTTCAGCATCATAGTTGATGCTCGGCTAAGTCCCAGTGCTATCCTCAGAGATTCAGAAAGAGGTACTAGAGAGGGTGAGAGTTAACAGGCCATAATATTAGGTATTTTGATAAGCCTGAGAGTTTGGGGTTCTCAGTTTGGCCCCACAACAGCTTATAGTTTACCTACATATGCTTTCAACACACATAAAACTCAAACATTTTAAGTTTTTCCAAAATGACTAACGTTGGGAAGTTCTTGAATCCCACTACCAACCAAGTAAGGAAGTAAAATAGAGATGTTCTGTGAGAGCAGAAACCAGAGGAGTGTAATAGGCAGTGGCGGAGAAAGGGTGGTGCAAAGACAGCGCACCCATACCAGGACAGACGGACAGAAAGGGTGGTGTAAAGACAGCACCCACACCAGGACAGGTGAAAATAGGGGTCCCATGGCAGATGGAGCAGCAGAATATACATCTAAGAGGTGAGTCTGAGGGAGAGGAAGGCAGAACACCCATAGAATGTTCTACTGAGGTACAGATCCACCCAGCAGGTATTGTAGTGGGCAACAGACCTCCTCTTTGCCCACGAGGTGTTGACAGAAGTTTCTGTCCCACCTGGTCCCACGGCTGTTAAGTCCCAAAGAAACAGAGGCCTACATTAATTATAAACTGGTCGGCCTATTAGCTCAGGCTTCTTATTAACTCTTATAGCTTACATTAACCCGTAATTCTTGTCTGTGTTAGCCACATGGCTTGCTACCTTTTATTTAGTGAGGCGTTTTCATCTTGCTTCTTCTGTGTCTAGGTGACGACTGCAGACTGAGTCTTTCCTCTTCTTAGAATTCTCCTAGTCTGGTCACCTGGCCTATACTTCCTGCCTGGCTACTGGCCAATCAGCATTTTATTAAACCAGTACAAGTGAGAAATCCTTACAGTGTACAAGACCCTTGTTCCACAGCAACGAGGGACTTGAGGTAGGACTCTAACCCACTGTTATTAGAGGACCCTTGGCTCCTGAAAGTGAGACGTGATTTCTCTTTGGAACTATTTATGGCACTGACTCCAGTGTGACCAACTAGTGAGGCTGGACCAAACTCTCAAGCAGATTCACAATCCAAAGCTTGGCTGTGGCCTGGTCTTGAGGGTATGGGGACTCACTGACCTGAAAGTGTAGCCACTGATAAGTCTCTCAGACTGGAGACTCTGGCCAGGAGGGACAGGGGGAGTCATACATTTAAATGCCTGCGTGGGAGCTCTGCTCCCTCTGGCTTCAAGGAAATGTGGGAGTAAATTCTGGAGAGACAAAAGAGTGAGGAGAAAGAAACTAGGAAGTTCTCGGACTCGTAGATTCAGCACAGACAAGGTGCTGCAGTGTGTTAGGGAATTTCCAGAGGGAAGAAGGTCCCCTTTATTCTCATTGAGCATAAGAGGCCCTTTTCCTTCCCATTGCCTTTGGAACTTTCAGATGCAAACAGCAAACTTTTCCCAAGGGCCAAAAGAACTTGGCTTTTATGCTGGAGGGCATCAAATAGCTGGAGTCACAGTCCAGTGGTCTTCATGTTGTGGTAGGGTATTGTTTAAGCCAGAGGTCCTCTCTTGAGTAAGTGCTCAAAGGAGGTGAAGTGGAAGTGTTTCTTTGTATGGGCCGTTAAAACACCGGGCAAAATGGCATATAGAAATCGCTAGTGACATTGCTATGGAGCTTGAGGTTCACAGCCTGTGTCCCCAAGTCGGGTCCAGCCACCCATCCTCAATAGGCTAATAATAAGAAATTATTACAGAAACAGAAAAAGGAGATTTATTAAATGTGGCCACATTGGAGGAGGGACAAAAGAGGTCCAACAAACCCTCAAGTCTGGTCTTCAGGGTCCTGAGGTGAGACATGAGGTTAAATAGAGGGCCAGGGATGTGAACGTCTTAGCAGTCTTGGCCAAGGAGAGGTCTTGTCCCCACTGGCCCATCACTGTCTGGGTTTCAGTCTCATCCTGTAAAACCGTGTGGGACTGCTTTCCTGGAGACAACCTCCTTCCTGTCGGCACCCGTTCCTCCTCTCTGCATGAGATGGAGACAACCTCCCTTCCTGTCGGCACCCGTTCCCCCTCTCTGCATGAGACGCCCTGGGAAATTTCTCTTTCTTTGGAATCCATTGTTTCAATAGTTTGGCAGATTCAGAGACTCAAATGTCACGTTAGAATATCTGCATTTCTGCCAGAGCTCTTACAAGAAATACTCTAGGAAGCCTTTACTGAAAGGTCATGTGGACCAGGAGAGAGCCAAAGGAGTTGGCTGCGGGAGAGTGGGAATGCGTTCCTGGAGAGCCCATTTCCAGGTCAAGAGAGGCGGGAGACCTTTTGGAGCAGTTGTTGGGGAAATTACATGGTCCTTGTCATCATCGTGACATCGTGGAACTTCTGGAGAGACATATATCTGGGTAGACAGACTGTCATCTAGTTATCTTGTTGATAATAAGTTTTACAGTGTAACATAATATGTCATATATTCTCTTATAGTCTATAGAGAGCTTTGTCCCAACTGAACCGTCTCAATTACCCTGTTTTAGCCTTTTGTCTCTACAGACGTGTTTGGCGCTTATGGAAGGTTAATGAAAGTACACAGTCTATTGTGGAGTGAGGCAGAAGGAGGTTCTTGCTGGCTGAGAAGATGGGAAGACCATGGGTGTGGTCTCCATGAAAGTATTGTTATAGATGCTTATTTTAGGTAATGTTTACTAGGTTAGACATGCTTCCTGCCCAAAGTTTACTATGTAATAGACTGGCATGGGAGCATCTTAACAAACAGGAGAAAAATCGTGATTGTAGTTTATGTTGCCATCTATTTCACATGTCTGACTTTTAAAATGTTTGTAATTCTCTACCAGTGGCCCATCTGAACTAGTCTCCCAAACAACCCTCAGCAAAGGCAGGCTAAGGCTAAGAATAAAGGGAAGAACATACATCTGTTATTGCTGTGTATCTTGTATTCCCCCTTCTCGTCATCTTTTCATCGCCTTTTAAAACATCTTTAACGTTTAAGGGAGAAATAGCTTTGAGCATTAGATAAGCATGCAGCATTTTAAACTGAGTTTCTTGGTATCCTGTGCAGCCAATCCTCCCGAGTTTTGTCCTTGCCTTTTCAGTCCTTGGGCTGAAATGCCCACTGGTGTGGAGCAGAGCTCCCTCGGAATTGCGTGCCGGCCATGCATGCTCTTGCACTCAGTATCTAAGCTAAATAAACAGTAGAGAGCAAACACTCTGTCCCTCAAGTGTGAGGAGTGTCTTTGAGCAGAGTTTACTTTAGCACTTCCTAGAGAAGTGCATTGTAAATACACACAGGCTCCACCACGCACTCACAGTGTGTTACACACAGGCTCCGCCACACACTCACTCACAGTGTGTTACACACAGGCTCCGCCATACACTCACAGTGTGTTACACACAGGCTCCGCCATACACTCACAGTGTGTGCAGTCGAGTGCTGGAGTCTCCTGAGCTCGAGGGAAGGCCATCATGCCTGCCGAAAGGGGGTTTCCTCTAAAAGCAAGGGCAGAGAAGTTTGCTTTTCCTTCCAGGCAGGCCCCTTACAGCTTGCCCAGAGCTCCTGTTTCTTGGTGTTTCCAGGCTACTGCTCTGTAATAGCTCCTCGCCAAGTAAATTGAAAATGAAATTTAAAGGGTAAAAATAGTGAAGCTTTTCTTTATTCTTAAATGTCTTTGCTTCCACATCTCCATGACTCCACTACAGTCATTTCCTATTTCATTGGTCATGGAGTCAAATAGACCCCAGGCCGAGTGGAGGAACTCGGAGAGATCATTTAGTATAGAAGGTATCTGCTAAGTCTCAAACTCAGTACAAATGGCTAACCGAGGTCCCTATTTAATATTTTAAAGCGGAGCGGACTCTGGCTGCCAGTCTCCCTCAGTTTGTGCTCACCGATGCCTGCTCCAGAGTCATCCTGATGGCACACCCCACTCCTGCTGCTGAGCGCTGCAGCCCAGGGACTGGGCTGGCCTTCCCTTCCCCGAGTCCCTGGTCCCTATATAATCTTGCCAGTAGTTCTCAACCTTCCTAGCATTGTGACCCCTGACTACAGTTCCTCATGTTGTGGTGACCACCAACGATAAAATTATTTTTGTTGCTACTTCATAACTGTAATTTTGCTGCTGTTATGAATTGTAGTGTAAATATCTGATATGCAGGATATCTGATGTTCAGCCTTGTAAAAATGTCATTTAAAGCCAATGGGGTCACGGCTCACAGGTTGAGAGCCACTACTAAGCCATTTTTTGGCTACCAGTTTCTTGGTGCTTTTTGATCCTAGGTCTCTGGGCTCCCTAGTACTCTTTGCTACCTGTCTCTTCTCTTCCTCTCTTGCTCCAAACCTCGCCCCCCACACCTCTCATGGCCTGGTTCAGTCTGGACCCTTTCATATGCCTCTGGCTGAGTTCTCCCTTCTATCTACAAGAGCCCTCCACCATTCCTAGGAACAGTTATGTTCTCATATTTCATTCATCTGGTGCCTCACACAGTGAAATGAGAGACTCAGCTCCTGCACGTTGCCCTCTGACCTCACTCGTGTGATGGTAATGCTCCAATGCACCCACATATGAAGTACATAAATTAAAAATAAAACTTCCAAATCTTGAGAGTAAACTACCTTCACTTTATTAGAGCAAGATGGGATGACATAATAACCCATGTGACTTGCCCAGTGGGGAGAGCCAATGGCAGTCTGCGCTGGATCTCATTCTCTTGGAAAACACAGTTGGCTTAAGAAAGATTTCAAGAAAACCTTGATGCAAATACAAGTGTTTTCCTCCTGGTTTATGTAGACTTGTTTATTGGGTGTTTGGGTAGTGAGAACTTGACTTTTGTTTGCTTGTTTGTTGATAGAGTAGCTGCAAAGTCATGAGATGTTCTGTGCATCCGCCGAGCCCCTTCAGTTCTTGCTCTTCTCAGTGTCTGGAATGGATTCCCAAGTCCCGCAGGGCTTGGCTGTCCACTTCAGCAAAGAAGAACAACAGCACTAATAATCTGAAATAGCAAATGGTTATAGATTGTTTTAAACTGGATTAATTATGGAGATTAACAATAACTTCTTATGTCGACAAGACCATTTTTTTGTACAGAAGACACACATGCCAGAATGTATAAGAATGTATTTCTAAAAGGCAACTTCCTGGACTCCACCTCATGCTCTTCCCATAGACGGTAAGAAAAATGTTGCTAAGAGCAGCATGTGTTCTGCAATACTAATACTGTAGGAAACTCTTGTCAGTAGATTGTGGTTGATTTTAAAGGCTGGAACATTCAGTACATGCAGGCAAGAAATGACAGAGTTGGTGCATCTGTTCTTTTTTTTCTAGAATGCTCCTCAAAATGCCAAGCTTTTTTTCCAGCTATGTCTTGCCCTGAGAGAGTGCATGTTACAAACAGCGTTTGACTTGGTTTTGTCTCCAGAGTCAGAGACAGCATGTCTCTGTACCTTGTGTATGAAATGGCACTATTTGTCCAGCACCGCCCATGTGGCGCAGACAGACACTTAACTTTTTCTTAAAAGCAAAAGGGGTACTTACGGATTTATAAAAGTAATTTGGGGCCACACAGGTGTATTAAGAAAAAACAGGCTTGAGAACTTATTGGAAACAGCAGACCAAGAGAAGGGAATGGCACTTTCACCTAGACTTCATAAACGGGATGGCAACAGATCCTGCCAACCTGTCACCTGACCATCTTGTGGGCACAGGGGAACCGACAGGCAGACCCCTTGTGACTCGAAGGTGCTTTAGCTGGGCTCAGTTCTCACTGCCCCATCAGTCTACATGAACTGTGGTCAGTCATCCTCTCGTCTAGGTTCTGCACTATGTGGCGCCATCTTGTACCTGCTCCGGATCTCGCTTGGGTGGTTGCACTCAACCTCGAGGCTCACACAGCTCTCCTCTGACCCCCGCCCCCACCCAAGAACATCCTAACATTTATGATCTTTGCATCTGTATCAGCATCCTCTTCCTTCCCCTCAGTGAGACCTCATTGAGCTCCGCTGTAATCTCTCGGTAGCCATTTCCTAAGCTACACAGATGAACACACGCATGCATATGTACATGGATATAGAGAGACAATTACTGAGTGGTGTGGAATGTGGGTCAGTGTGCTGGTTTGAAAGGAAATGCCCTCCAAAGGGAGGAGTAGCCTTGTTGGAGGAAGGGTGTCACTGTAGGGGCAGGCTTTGAGAGCTCTTTCTCTTAGGCTTCCCTCAGTGTGACAGTGAACTTCCTGTTGTGCTCTCAGCTCCAGCACCACGTCCGCCTGCACGCGCCACGCTCTCCATCATGATGATAATGAATTGAACCTCTGAAAGCGAGTCACCCTCAATTAACTGTTCGCTTTACAGGAGCTGCCATGGCCATGGTGTCTCTTCACAGCACTAGAGCCCTGTCCAAGACACATAGAAATTTAGAATAAAAGGTTATGGTCGCCAGTGCCCAGCTATCAAGAAAATTGGGACGACTAGGAATAAATTCGGACATTGTTGAAAGACACAAACATGTCCACCTGTTTCTGCAAGGAATAAATACTAATGATATTGTCTTTCCTAAAACAGTTTCTAAGACTGTGTTTGCACAGGGGAATAGAAAGATGCCGAAGGCCTTGTCATGATGGCCTTGGCTCTGCGTGTTGGTGCTGGGCTGGGCTGGTTGGGGTCTCCTTTAGTTGGGTGGGAAAATATGTGTGGATGAAGTTCTTCTTTTTCTGGAGGTGACAAGGTTCTAGATTCATTAGAAACTTTTATTTTAAAAAATCATTTAATTTCTTATATATTTTAAATCTGCTTCTAATTGCTCCCTTTTACATGAAAGCTCTGAAAATGATATTCCTGTATGGATAAGTCTTTTTTAAAATGCAGTTTCTTCTCTAGTTTTTTCTCCATTAGACCATTCCTATTTCCTCTTCATTGACTGCCCCATTTCCCAGTCTTTCACCACTAGGTGTCATGTGTATTCACACAAATGCCACAGGGGTGTGCAAAGAAGCATTCTTTAAAAATATGCTCTAGTTCCCTGCGCTCTGAGGGCAGGGACTTGATGGAGACATCCCATTTAGGGCTGAGTGTTCCAAGGTTTCTCACTCTCTGCACACTGTCTGGCTGTGTCTCCACATTTGTTTCCATCTGCTGCAGGAGGACGCTCCTATGATGACGGCTAAACAAGACTCATCTATGAGTATCGCAGAATGTCATTAAAAGTCATTTTGTCACTACATTTTAAAATGATTATTTCCGAGCAGTAGTATTTGGTTTCACATTAGGGGACTGGATTATCTAGGCTCTGGCTCAGACTGTGTAAGACCAGAGGGGATGGAGGACACCCAGGAAAGTCCTCTAAATCAGCATGAGCAAAGCTGCTATGAACTCACAGAGACTGAAGCACCAAGCACAGGGCCTGCACAGGTCTGCACCAGGTCCCCTGCAAATGTACTGTGGATTCTGGTTTAGTGTCTTCATGGGATTCCTGAATGTGGAAATGAATTCTCTGATTCTTCTGCCTAGTTTTTGTTTTATCTTATTATATTTTGCTTTCTTATATTTTTATATTATCTTTTAGATGCCTGTTCTTTTCTAATGAGAGACAGAAAGGGAGTGGATAGGAGGTGGGGAGAAACTTGGAGGATTAGGGGAGGTCGTAATCAGGATTTGAGAAAAGAATCTTTTTTTGCTAAAAGCAAAAAATAAAATACCATATTCTCTGGTTACAAAATCTTATATTACATGGACTTGCACGTTAGCTTACCTTTATGCAAGAGTCCATCTCAGAATAAAAACTTTAAAAAAAAAGTCTTAAAATCAAGAAAAAAAGAGGGAAAATTCAAAATGGAAATGTTCAGCATTGCACTTGAACCGGAGGCTCTAAGAAACCTTCCATTCTGTCCCCAGAGAGGTGCCCATGTCCTCTGCCACCTCACTCTGAGCAGTAGCCAAGCAGTTTCTCCTTTAACGGGGGCCTGAAGAGCCCACCCAAAGCCCCGAGCGCTGGCACGCTGGTCTGTAATAAGGAAACGCAGAATCCACTCTCATTCTGCTTTCTTGTTTTTCCGGTGAAGGAGCTGAGGTTCTAATAATATTTCTCAGTTATGGATTCTTAGAAAGATCAATTTCACCGTTCTGTAACATTAGGGAAATGAGGCTTGGCGTGGCTTACTCATTGCTCAAGGTTCATAGCAGAAACAGATCTTCGACAAACATCTCCTAGATTGCTAGGTCCCAAGCATCCTCTCTGTTTGTATTACTAGTGTTAAATCTATTCTGGAACTTAGAAAAGGTAGTTACAAACAGAATTTCCATAAGATTATGGTCGATATTATGAGAATATTAGCTTCATAAATCTCCTTGGCTTATTGAAATTAGAATTCTGGCTGTTGAAATACTAAATAGAAAACTAATCTATTGGAGTAAAACTTGGAAGCTAGTTAAACTGTTTGAGGAGCTCCACCAACAAACAAAAACAAGGAAACAAATTAAATTGTAAAGCCAAATAAGTTAGAGAGGTGGGGTTGAATACTTAAAACCTAATCCTTGTTCATGCTGTGGTTTAGAATGTTACAGACTGAAAAACCCTGGAGTTAATAAACTTGACCAGTTGTAGTTAAACCAACACTTTCTAAATACAGTTGACCAGAAACTGTAAAACCACAAATAAGATCTGGAAGAAAGCAGGTTGTGAAATCTTGATCGTCAAAGCGACAAAAGGCACTTCAGAAGTCAACTATGATATGCCTCATGTACCACCCATATGTTAGTTGTGTCCTTTTTGCCTCCAGACCCACTTTCTGACCAACTGACAGCAAGATTCATGACTTTATCGCCAGAGACCTAAGCTCTGACAAGTTTCTATGTGATTTCCTAGCTCTCAAGGCTTGACAGACAGACCATTTTTAAAATAAAACATTCATGAGTGTTGTAAAACAATATATTCAGTTGATTTTCTCCAACCCATGTGTTTCCTCTGATTAATGTAAAAAATTCATCATTACAGAGTTCAAATAAGCCCAGATTAGAAAGGCAGTGGTCCCATTTCCTGGATATCAGCATTATGGTTGTTACCAGGTACAAGAGCAGGTAATACATTCAAGATAAAGTACTATTGATGATGGCATAAAAGGTCGGGTGTGTTTGTATAGGGTTGTGCGGAAGCAGTACACCCACAGCTCTTGTGGCAGTAGGTGTTTACAACGGAAAGCAGCAGCAGATGAGCTGACGTAGGGTACCGTTTCACACTGTCAAGTTACCATGGATGTGGCATTTCAACAGCTGGGCTATCCGTAAACTTGTTGATAATTGTAACTATTTTTACACGGTTTTAGATGTGGCTTAGCTTAAGTGATTGTTCTTCAGGTGAGTAGCCTTCATTTGACTAAAATGCCACCCTCCCTTATGGAAATTTCGCTGGGTAAAGCTTTATCCTAACTTCCTACATAGGCTGTTGATCACCTTTACACTCAGGTTCAATGAAGCCTGGGGCATCGGAAGGTAGCCTAATCCCTAACTCCATCCATCATGAAGACAGATGTGTATCTCCTGTCACATGTCACAAAGACTAGCAAAACGAACAAAACACCTAGAAGGAAGAACTTGTTTTTCTATCCTTAAAGCATAATAAATGCACATAGACACCGGAATCTGTATTTGTGATCTGACCACCCTATGCCATTTTAACTCACTAATTTTTGTTGTAAAAATGAACCAATCGCAACTTTTCTAGACTCCTTCATTATTTCTGAATCAATTTTTTTCATATAAATTTGGTTCAACAATTATCATTCTTAGGATATCTTTTTTGTTCATTTCAAAGCTCAAAAAGGAGTACAAATATGAATATTATAATAAAATGACAATAGTACATTAGTTTGTGTAGGTGTAGCATACCTACTGTAACATATACTATCTCAAATATGCTTATTTGAATATAATAGTTTACAAGTCAGTGATGTAAACCCCTAAAGAGGGATTCTCCATACCTGAGTAACTCTCCTCAAGGATGAGAAAATGCTGACACTTCTGTCTTGTGGGTTCAGCATATCGATACTGCTTGTCGTGGGAGAAAATAAGAGAGTGAAGACAAAAGAATACTTCTCAACAATTTTGACATGGATATGTGTACACACATACATACACACAAATACATAAATATAAATATATATATATTTATGTGTGTGTGTTGTATGTGCGTATAATCTTATTTCCATTAGTAATAATGGTTTGTGTATAGCCTGCCTTGGATAGACTGAGTTTGACATGTGTGGTTTCTAATCAGTTTTCTGGTAACAATTCTTACTGTGAAAGAAAATACATACATTTTGGGGATGATTGCCATCTTTGTCATAATTAATAATCTAATGTTTTCAGGTGACATTGATCCAACTTTAAAAAGTAAATCAAGAAGTCATTTGGCAAATTATTATTTTCTTGTCTTAGAAAAGTCTACTTTGTTGATTCTAAAAAATCTCCAAAAATCATTCTGAGTATAGATCTTGCAACCAAACTGCTTGTCCACACACTAGCTTCCCCTCCTGTCTGCTTTCGTCAGTCAGAACAAGTTGTTTTAATTCCAGGTGGCATCAAAACCAAAGCTCTAGAGATGGGGCCACCAGGTGTGGGGACCTGGAGGCCCAGTGCTGGGTGTGGGGACCTGGAGGCCCAGTGCTGCTCTTTCTAGATACTAGCTTTCTCTTCTGTTGCAGAAGGTGGTGGGCACAGTGGTGAAGGCTGAAGAGTTGGGAGCCCTTGGCTGATTACCAGGATTTGCCCATCCAGAGACAGTCTCTGACCTAGGGACCCTTGCATCTTTCTCCTGGGGCTAGTGCGAAGAAGCCCTCTGATTGGCTAACCCTAAGTCACACACATGCAAACCTTAGCTGTGGCTGGTGCTTAAATGATTTTGTCAGTGGAGAGGTTGCTCCTCACTTCTGCAAAGAAACGTATTATCTGCTGGTGGCCAAAGAGAGGCCAAAGATTTTTTTTAAATGGGGTGGGGATAGGGAAAAAGACGGAGAGGAGAAAAGCAAAGGCCTATTAAGAAATAATGAGAACGATGGAGTGAAATTCGGAAACCTGCTAAGATTTTATTCTAAAGCTTCCCCGACTTCCATGTTAGGAGATGACTCTATCATGATAATTATATCACAAAAAGACTCTCAGCATCTCATTTGGGCAGGGTGCCAAGTTTTTTAATTTACCTTTTTCTCCACCCATCTTGGGACATTCCTAAAGGCTGTGGTTGGGATCAAGTCCATCCTTTGCACATACGTGTTAAATGTGCGTACTCCGGAGTTCGTCCTGGCATGTTTTGTTTTGTGCTTTCTTCGGATGTGAGAAAGTTTACAAAAGTGCACCAGGTTTGAAAATGCCACCGTTCAATAGTGTCTCCTTCAACTGCTGTGCTCAAAAACGAATCCAGGGGCTTCTGTGGAAAGAAAAGCTCCCCCTTATTTCCTTAGGCTATTGGAGTCTGTCTGTCAAGATCTACATAGTACTTTACAGACGGCTACTCTTGGCATGTTTAGGAAGAGCAAAGGTGAGACGGCCTGTAGACAAGCTAGAGGAGTTGTGAAAGTTAAAATGCGCCATCAGACAAATATCAACCATTGTATAAGTGTATGTGCTTAAGTATAGCTCTGCCTGCAGCCCAGTATTTTCTGTACTCTGGTTATAGTTCCAATTTTGGGGTGATGTATGGGGAAGATCAGATATTTTGTAACTATATTATGTAACTATAGCTTTATGATGAACGTTGTTAAATACCAGGCATATTTTCTGTTACTGGGAGTGCAGTAGTAACGTTGTCTGCATTCACGTTTACCCAGAGGGTGGCCTAGTGGAGAAGGGCATAAAAGCAAAGAAGAAACAAACTAATACAATTGCAAAAGAAAATAGTTTTGAAGAAAACATAAAGCTGTCCAAATTGCTTATTACAAAGTGCCATTTATTTTTCTTTCGGGTTTCAATTACAGATTAGGTACCCTTTCTCTGAACTGTTTAAGACCAGAAGTAGTTTTGAGTTCTAATATTTATTTTCTTTTGGGAGGTTTGGGGATATTTGAATAAGTATGATGAGATTCCCTGTGCATGAGATCTGAGGCTTATAAGAAAAGCTAAGTCTTAGGCCATCTTTTTGACCAGTAGGCCAGGATAGAAGAGCAATTCCTAAGATTTCTTTGACTAAAACTGAAATCAAATAAAAGCATATCTAGGTATCCAGCGCCTGTTGCATATTCATCCAAAATTTAGTTGATTGCCCAGTTCAGCATCTGTCTTCTAGACAGATGTTGGAAGTCATGGCTTATGAAAACAGTGTTCAATTTCAAGACCAAGTTCTTTGGTCACGTTTGCAGTAGGTATGGACACACGATGAAATTCAGAGAATCTCAGTTCTCCCGATTCCCAGAACAGACCCTGGGTAGTAGTGGTTTGGGGGTGGGATGAGGGGCAGATGGTTTTAGCATCTGTTACCAGGAATATGCTCTTCCTACACTCCAGAAATAGAAGAAAAGGTATGAAAAATCCACTTAGGCTGTATGTCTTACTCTACTGACGTTCCAGTAATTTATGTGTGCACATCATATGTGTCACGTCATGCAGACAAATTAACTTACATGTAGTATGTCCAATAAGAGCTGTAGGCTCAGGTCCATCATTACACAAGCCTCTATAATTTTAGTTCAGAAAGCACTGAGGTTAAAGGGAAGAACAGTATAAATTACAAAGGTGGATACCATCTTGCGACATGGACTAAGGGGTTGACTGTCAGCACTTCAGCTGAGGCACTGGAATTCCCGTGGAAAGTGCATTCCATGAGGAATGCAGAAGGGTTGACTGTCAGCACTTCCGCTGAGGTTAGAACCCGTACCACTCATTTCCTGTGCAGCTCTGTGTCTGAACCCTGCCACCATCTTGTCATTTTGTCCCTGGTGATACAAGGGATTTTGTATCAAACCAACATTTTGAACTTAGTTGTTAATAATACAGTTTTGCTAGCTGTCCTAAAAGCCCTCTAGGTTTCAAGAAGCGATCACCTACACATTCTGGATAAAAGAGAAAACTACACTTAAAGCCATGGCTAAGAGAAAAGAAAAGAATATGAAAACTTCAGCGTGCCACAGTGAAAAACCTGGGCAACATCTGTGGACCTGAGTCATCTCTGGCCCATGCCGCTGCCTCAAATGCCTGCAGGTACACATCAACCCAAACTTCAGGAAACAAAATCATGGCCCAGGCAGGGTGGAGGAATATGAACCTCTAAGTTAGGCTCTTCAGAGAGCCTTGGGGAAAGGTGAGTGAGAATAGAGCTGTCTTCCGAGTATCACACCTTTGTTCCTCTTCTAGTTTCCCTGGAAAAGAGTAGTGCAGAGCTCAAAGCAAGTGTTCCCACGAGAAAACATGCCATTCTTCTTGTTAACGTCCCAGAAGGACCCGGACTTTGATTTCACTGAGAAAAACAGTTTGGTGCACACAGTAATGAGGATTTTATCTGATAATTCTGGAACCCAGATTTCCTGGGAGATGGGAGTACACAGGATGCACGGATTCTGATATTATCCTCTGTCTCCCTCCTCCTGAGAACAGGGTAAACAGGGTAATAACTGGGAAAATCATCCAAGGCCCCAGGCAGCCCACGGTTTCATAAGTAATTAGACATTCTGAATCCCTTGATGAAAATGACTTTAATTTTTAAGTGTTAGATATTTGAACATTCAGATTTAAATCAGCAATACACAACCAGATGCGACATGAACTCACTTGCAGGTCAGCCTCTGGCAAGCACAAGGGCCCTTGTCATCCAGCTATATGTTTGGAGCTTTGGGCAGGATGACAGTATTCTGAGACCACAGGATTTCTTTGAATGCAGGACTACTTGGAGCCGGTGCTCATCAGAGCAGGCAGGCTGCCTGTGCTCTGTGCTTCATGTCAACTCCTGGCTTCTGTGCTTTCCTGGTGGCTGTGGCTGTGAGATCCTCTTCTACAGAAATCCACGGCTTCTGAGTTCCATCCAGAACTGTAGAATGAAAAGATGTCAGAATTACCTTTACTAGGGAAGACAAAGAGTGAGGGCTAACACAGTGCTTGGCTCTAAATGAATCTGTTTGCCCTGTCTGGATGTTTCAAATCAGTGCCACTTTTAATATCTTGTAGTATAGTGAAACCTAAGAATTAAATGGGAAGATAGTGAGAAAGAGAGAGAATAAATGGGAACAGGCAGCAGAATGTCTACCACAGTGCACGAAGTGAACTTGAATACCTAGAGTCTAAGAAAAGGTTCTGGTTTTGTTACTGCGCCTCCCTCGAGATTCATTTTCCATGCTTCTTCTCCCTTGTCATCTCAGGGCCTGGAAACCCAGTAATCTTCCTCTTGTTAGCGGGGGACATATTCCAAGACCCACAGTGGCTTCCTGGCACTGCTGACAGTACCTAAGCTTTACACAAAAAACCACAATAGTCTCTGATGAGGGACATGGTGGCCACGTGATACCAAGCAAGTGGTGCATCCTGCAGGATAAGGGATGGATCGCATACTGCCTGATAGTCCCATTATGCATTTCAGAATGTGTGCATCATAAACGCACCAATTCTTATTTATTACTTAATATTTTCAGACAGTGAGCACAGGTTAGGGAAACGAAAAAAAAATGTTAAACACCAGCTAGAGAAAGATGACCGTATTCCTTCTCTTTGTCCCTCACATTACTACTTGCTCTCACGGTTTCTCAAATCTGGTCAAAAGTGAATTCCTACAAAGAGCTGGGATGTTTTCAGGAAGTTAGAGGCATTGGCACATAGATTTTCCCATTAATAATAATTAAAGCCACAATAAACCTGATTGTCAGTGTGGGCTGTGTATGTTTTGTGGGGTTGCCGCCAGGCGAAGCTGACACAGATTTCCATTTCGAAAACAGGCAAGAAAAGGGAAACAATTCAGTCAGTGCTTACCTGTCCGTCTTTTCACTTCTCACCTGACTTAATGAACATTTAAACTTTTCCTTCTCATTTGATAGCACAGGTGCTCTAGGTATTTGCTCAGTTCTGCGACTTTTTGAAGAGCTACTAACCATCCAATATCTAAAACAATTTTACTCCCTATTTTCCAGTTTTCTCTTCTGTTTCTATGGAAAGACATTGCTCAAAAACAACTCAGGAGGAAAGGGTTTGTATTGTAGTACATTTCACATCCTTGAGGGAATCAGAGGCAGGAATCTAGGTGGGAACCTAGAGGTGGGAAGGAATGTCAGGAGGGACCACAGAGAAACGCTGCTCACTGCCTTGGTGTTTACAGCTTGCTTGCTTGTGAAATGTAAGACTGCCTGCCCAGATATGGCAAGGCCTACAGAACTGAGCCCTCCCACATCGAGAAAATGCCCACAGACATGTTCAGAGACTGGCACAACTCATCAGTTTTAGTTTCCCTTGTCATAAGCAACTCTAATTTGTGTCAAAAGACAAAACAAAACAAAACCCCTAAACTTTAGAAACAGCTTACACCCACAGTTCCATGCTGTCCCATGGAGATCACATGAGCTGAGACGATAGCTCTGCTCCCAGCACCAGCACCTAATTGCTGGGTGCTCACTTCTCTGTGAAACACTCTAGCACCAACACTACCTACGCTTTCAATGTTATTCTAGAACATTATTTGACTTCCTCAAACATCAATCAAATCTTAGAGGAGATGAAGTTTAAAATAACGAACTAGCAGATGGCGGCTCTAAAATGCTTACCCATCTATATCATAGGGCGGTCACAAAGCTACCTCTTCCTTAGGCTGAGTTCACTCACAAGCCTCCTGTTCATCTCTTTCTTCTTAACACCAGGGGTTTGGTTTTGATTCAGAGAGAAGTCAGATGCTTTGTACAGTAATCGTAGGAGTGGGGCAATGATCTGTTGCTTGAGTAAAGGGACAGCATCTTCCTTTAGTGGGGACTAGCAATGTGTTTAATAGAAAAAAAGATAAGAAAGGGCAATCCTAAAATGTTTTCTCCTAGGAACTCTAAAGCCAACACTAGACATTGCTTGACCTCAGTGAGCTACCTGCAAATGAAGGCTTGGCTATGCTGTGGGAAAATTATTCCTCCTCTCTTTGTTCCTTGATTTTGTGTTTAAAAATAAGTTTATTTTTAGGTAACCTAAGATTTCAATATAAACTTTAATTTCTTTTTAATGTCATTTGCCTTATTTTTATTGGCAAGATTTTGTGGGGGGGGGTACTTGTGGGTGTGACAGCGTGTGCACCCATGCACATGCATACAGAGTGCACATGTGCGAGAGTGGGGGCGGGGCGGGTGCCTTTTCTATTGCTCGCCATCTTTTCACCTTGATACAGGCCTCTGACTGAACTGTAGCCCACTGATTCGCTAAGGCCAGCTTGCCAGCAAGCTCTCGGGACCTGTCTGACTGCGCACCAAGCCAAGGTTGTAGGCACACTCAGACACACCTGGTTTGTTAATGTGGCTCTGGAGAGTCAGATCCAGGCCTCACACAGCAGGGCTCTTATCTACTGAGCCTCTCCCCAGCCCCTGAAATGTGGGCTTCCATTGCTCCTGATGCTGGCCTTGAACTTAAGATCCTCTTGCCTCTGTGCTAATTGGGATTACAGACATGCATTACCACACTGGAGGGTAAACTTTAATTTCTAATTCTGGCCCCTTAAGTATAATGTATATTGGTCTTACAAAATGAATGTAGTTTGTAACTTCAAAAAAACTTCAAATATATACAGCTGGTTGAAAAATAATAATGCATGTAACTTTTATTGAGGACACAGTATGTTCCCCAAATTGGAATAGATATGCTATAATCATGGTTCCAATCTCTATAGTAACCTGTACCACTAATATTAGAAATTGTTATTTAACTCATGTAGCATTCTTTCATTTTCAGTAGCTCTTTATCCACTCATTTCCTCCAGTTTCTATAGTTTTAGTTATATTATTCAATGATGGTTCAAAAATAGTGTGTGGACAATTCTATAGTGACCTCCTATTGTTCTTCTGTGTATCATCTCATGCTACGCTAATCTGATCTTATAGACAAAAATCACCTGTTTGTATACACCCACCCTGTGGTCACACTGTATGTGTCTTAGTTCTTGGATTTAGGTCCTGGTATCACAATGCTTGCATTTGAGTGCCCCTTACTTTAGTTAATAAAGACACAAACTGCAAGAATAATGATGCCAACAATTGAGATATGCCAGACAGAAGCTATAAGAGAAAAATGAGGGTGCTGATGCTGCCGTAGGGGAGACCAGGGTGCTGATGCTGCTGTAGGGGAGACCAGGGTGCTGATGCTGCTGAAGGGGATGATCAGGGTGCTGCCGCTGTAGGGGAGACCAGGGTGCTGCTGCTGCTGCTGTAGGGGAAGACCAGGGTGCT
>PVIU01011108.1:0-66446 GCA_004026605.1 Ondatra zibethicus
TCTGACCCCTAGTGACCTAGGCTTCCTAGGACAGGGAACATTGTCAAGAATGGAGAACTTGGGCTGGAGTAATAGCTCAGCAGATAGGAGCACAGGCTGCTCTCCCGGAGGCCCCAGGTTTGATGCCCAGGATGGCATGGCTGCTGTCAACCGTGGTGTAACTCCAGTTCCAGGGTCTTTGACTACCGACCAGGCCTCCTGGGACACTGAGCTTGTACCTGGTGCACAGACCTGTGTAGAGGTAAAGATCACTATAGATGAAATAATCATTTTACAAAAAGAAAATAGTCAACTTACACCATAAATCTTCTTTCTCCAGATGGGCATGGAATTCCATATCTTTAATCCAACCATTCCAGAGGCAGAGGCAGGAGGGTCTCTGTAAGTTCAATGCTCAGAGTTTAATGCTAGGCAGATCTTTATTACCATATTTAAAAGTACATTTTGGAAAAAATGTCCAGGGTATAATCAGTTCAATTAGTCCAATACAGGTGCACAATAAAGTTTAATCTGTCACTACATAGAAACTCTTTGATAAAATACATGTGACCACGAGGGTAGGTTCTGTAGCTAATAAGGCCCAGAGTCTACCACGGTCTCTGACCAAGCTTGCATAGCAGGCAGGAGAACATGTGACCTCTCCCCTAAAGACGAATAGTGGTCCAGGGAGAGATGTGTCTGGAATAATCATTCTGGGGAATTTGAGTGAGGACTCACTCTATAGCAAAAGGTGGGTGAGGTCTGCCTCCATGGATAGCAGAAAGGTCACCAGGTCATTAACAAAATCCACTTTCTGTTTTCCGAAGACTGCAGTATTTTATTTATCTCCTCCATCGAGGAGACACCTCTCTGTGATTAACACTCCTGCTTCTCTTAGTGAGTACAAGGCCCTCGTGCCCTCTCCGACAGATGTCCTGTGGAAAGGTTTTTATCTACATTCTGACCTCACTGTGGTTCAGCTTATATAATAGCACTGCTTCTTCTGTTTATCATCATATTCTAACTGACATTCATTTATTTGTGTGTGTGGGTGCACATGTGCCTCAGTGCATATGCCTCAAAGTCAGGATAGCTTGCAGGAGTTATAGGTGGGCGAGTGGGGTATATACATGTGCACACCTGCACACACCACAGTGTGCAGTGTGTAATTAGTGGACAGCTCACAGGAACTGATTCTCTTCTTCAGCATATGAGGCTAGGTCATGTCAGCAGGCTTGGTGACAAGTGCCTTTGCCTGCTAAGTCATCCTACCATCCTATGTCTGCCTTTCTCTGACTCTGGTGAATCTGGTCACTGCCCATGTCACACCACAGTCACTGCCATTTCACATAGAAAATACTGCTGTTTTCATTATTACACCCTTCATTATTTTACACGCTTGTATTGTCAAACACACAATTTGAGAAAATTTGTAATGAATGTAACACTATTCAGCAAAAACCATTAAGAAGAGTTAGCAAGGTGGTTCCAAGGAAAAAATGCCTGAGCCACACCTGAGGACCTAGGTTCAGTACTTGGCATCCATGGTAGAAGGGCAAATGGGTTCCTGGTACTGTTGTCTGCCCTTGCACAGTAGTATGAACATAGACAGAAAGACAGACAGGCAGACCACACACACACACACACACACACACACACACACACACACACACACACACACACACAGAGAGAGAGAGAGAGAGAGAGAGACAGAGAGACAGAGAGAGAGAGAGAGAGAGAGAGACAGACAGACAGACAGACAGACAAGTAGCCAGAATTCTCACATTGGACCCCTGCCCTGTCAGGTAAGGGCTATGTGGGTTGGAAAGACTAAATAGAAGCTTTTAGAATTTCCTCTGCCAAGGAAAAAATAGTGATTCAAAACTAGTATCACACACCTGGAGGAAGTTCAGAAAAGAGTTACATCATAAAAGATGAGGGGTGGAGCTTCCCCCAACATCTCCTGTTACCTCTTCTTTCTGGCTAGTGATGAAGACAAAGGGTTGGTGGTGCATGACAGCTCACTACCCAGAAAAATTCATGTAGTGACTCCAAGAACAAATGCATGATCAGACGTGGTGTCCTTGCTTGATCACATGAACACATCTCCTGGTACATGGCATATGACTATTGAGCTATAAAATACTTTTCCTCAGTTCTGTACATAAGGACGACAAGAAGCTATTTGCTTCCAGTTGTCAAGGCCAGCAGGATAGTTTTATAGTTTTACTTCAACCCTACATTACCTCTCTAGCCCTGTGTCATAACATTTTTTTGCAATACTGTTTGTCCAATTGCTTAAGCACATTGCTAGCTAGCTCTTATATCCTAAACTAACCCATCTCCATTAATCTGTGCATCATCATGAGGTTGTAGCCTACTGGTAAACTTTTGGCAGGCTCCAGCGAAGGCGTCTATCCCTGCCAGAGCGATATGGCTTCTCATTGACTCCACCTTCTTTCTCCCAGCATTCAGTTTAGTTTTCCTGCCTAGTTCTACTCTGCCCTATCACAGGCCAAAGCAGCTTCTTTATTAACCAATAAAAGCAACACATATACAGAAGAACTTTCCACATCATCTCCCCTTTTCTGTTTAAATATAAGGAAGATTTTTAACTTTAACATAGTAAAATTACATATAACAAAACAGAGATCAAGCAAGAATTACAGTTAATACATTTGTATCTACTTTATCATTTATTATAATAAGGAAAACTATAATTATAGCTATCAATTCTTAACTCCATCACCCAAGAAGGATATAATATTACCTAAATAAACAGGAAGTGCATTATAAGCAACTTCCAAAACTCTAGAATTGACAGAGATATCTTGCTGCCTGGACAGTCACCCAGAGTTCTTCGTTAATGTTGCAAGCACCCATCTTCAGCCTATAGCCCCATAGTATCTGGCAGACTTTTCCATGAAGCAGGAAATTTCAAAGACAGTTCCACCTATATTGACAGTTTGTCAGTCTCTTTCTTCTGTGTCCTGCTGAATGCCTGGCAGTCTCTTTCATGTAGTAGAAACCCTGAAGGAACGTCTCACCGTTAGGCAAGTTCAGCAGTCATTTTTCTGTGGGTCCTGCATGTTCAGTTCATACAGGATAACATCAATCAGTCCAGGCAAAAGCAGTTTCTTGCCCAAATTGCTAACCAACTCCATGAGGAGCCTCTTCAATGCCCATCATCCTCTTGAAGTAGATTGGTGCTGCCAGGACCAGATGTGTCATTGCCATGAAAGGTCCTAAGTTTTTAAAACATTTTAAATGCCATATTCTGTAGTCCTTGAAAGATCTGAAGACTATCTATCCATCTGATATACATCTCTGAATAAGTAGAAAACCTAATTAATGTGACTACAAGCTTGACTATTATAGATGACTATTAACTTATATTTTTAAATTATACATTACATTTTTAAATGAGCTGCAAAATGAAATACCTTAATCAAGAGCAGAAATACAACAAATTTGATCTTAAATTTGTATTAATAAGCCAAGATCCATACCAATGCAAAGTATCCATCTCTATATCATATCCCCCTTTAAATGTAAACAAATATTCATAAACAATATTTGGGAATTTGGGCATAGTTCTCTCCAAATTGCTTCCTGCTTTTTGTTGGGAAAAGTAATTTTTGGGGGTGTTCACAGTGACCTTTCAGGGGGTCCATCAAACCATATTAGACTGGACGGAATCCATAGGTTCTCATCATCTGTGAATACAAAAGCAGAACCTCTTTTTCCAAGCAACATATTCTTAGACTCAAATTTTGAAGTCAAGATACCTTTAAAATACATATATTGGTTTAGCTTAGCAGCCCATACAATGAAATGTCTCTCTGTACTTAGCTCCTTCACAGTCAAAAAATTCAAAGAAAACACAATAGTATACATAATCCAGACTCTCTGGGTATATTCCATCTTTATGTGGCTTATATTTCTTATTCTACTACTTTTTCTACAAGTTTGCTCTGTCTCTTTAAAGACTTTGTTTTCTTTTTAAAAACCATTTACTTCCTTTTACAACTGTCTATACTCTTTTCCTTTTCTCTCCCAAGCCTACATACATTTTTAAACACACTGTGACCCATTTAGAGGTCTTTTAAAAAGTATGAATCTATCTTTATTGTGTATCTGTAATTATTTTCTGACCAGGAGTGTTTTTTTAATGCTAAGCAGTCATGGCTAGGACCAGCTCTGCAGTCTTGCCTGTTGGCTCCACCCAGTCCGACATGGCAGAGGCATGTTCGTTGCCTCTCAGAGTCATGCACATTGCCCCAGCTTCTGGGGTTGCAGCGGGTCTGTGTCACCATTAAGCAATATGTAACACACTGCTCACAGACCCCATTTAAGTTCTTGGCCTCCTGAAAAGGCCAGAGCTGTTCGTGCAACTAGCATGAACCAAGAAGAGTTCTGTTTTGAAACCATGAGGCTTTTTTTTTTGCTACTGCTGAATCAGGAAGACCTCTGTTAAAGGAATCATGCCTCTGCTTGCTTTTAGTAAACAGAGCCCACCTGAGAAAATGTTGCTACCAAAAAGCCATGCTTAATTCTGTTCTTTGTGTCTAGGATTCCTTTCCAAGCCTTCTCAGGTTTTATTTGGATTTAGTTGACCATGGTGGTGCACCAATTTATTGGGAGAGGTTTCCGTCCTGCCCGGTCCTGCAGTAAACACACAGAAACTGTATTATTTGCTATACTGTTTGGCCAATAGCTTAAGCATATTGCTAGCTAGCTCTTATATCCTAAATTAACCCATCTCCATTTATTTGTGCATCACCTGTGGGGCAATATTATACAGGCCCTTCATTGTATTATGGCCAGACTTTCAGGCCAACTCACAACTGACCACACAGAAAGTGGTCTCCTAGCTTTCCAGACAGGGTGTCGCCATCCTAAACAAAAGATCAGGATATACTGATATCATTTTGCTCCTTTCTTTGTAATTATGGAGATCGCCTGGGAAGAGGTGTTAATCCAGGCTACGTGACAGAGCAGCCATAGTTGTGGACATGACTTTAGTCTTGCTACCCCCAAAACAGAATGCTAATGAACTTCCCCCTCAGTTTACCTTTTGATAGAAAAGCTGTTTGGATAATAAACCTGGGTGATCTCCAGGATTTGAATGAACCCTGGAATTCCCTCTTGTTATTGCTGTGTAAATTGTGTCTCAATTGTTCCCATGCCTCCACACTGGTCTGAGAGACAATTTATGTTGGGGCTGGACCCTGACAATCACCACAAGGTCATAGCCTACTAGCAAAGTTTTAGCAGGTTCCAGCACAGATATCTGTCCTTTGTGATGACTACATGGCTTCCAATTGACTCCCCTGTGTCATGACTTAAAGAGATCATGTGTCTCTTCCACAAAATATCACATTGCTGCACTATATTGATGACAATATATTGAATGGACCAAGTGAGCAGGAGGGATTAGCCACATAAAACTCATTGGTAATGCATATGTGAATCAAGGGATGGAACATAAATCCAACATTCAAGGGCCTTCTACCTCCATGAAATTCTTAGGAGTTCTGTGATGTTGGACTTGCAGAGATATTCCATCTAAGATGAAGGATAATTTTTTTTACCTGGCCTTAACCACTACCAAGAAAGAAGCACAATGTTTACTGGGCCTATTTGGATTCTGGAGACAGCACATTCCTCACTGGGGTTTGTTTCTCTGGTACGTACACCAAGTGACATGGAAAGCTGCTCCCATTGTGTGGCCTGGAACAAGAGAAGGTCCAGGCTGCTTTACCACTTGAACTATGTGATCCAGGAGACCTAATGGCACTTGAATTGTCAGTGGCATTTAGGAGGATATTTGGAGCCTTTGTTTGTCCCCTATGGATGAGTCACAGAAAATATTTTTTGAGATTTCTGAGGAAGGCTGCACCATCATCTTCAGACTACTATTCTCCTTTGACAGACAGCTTTGGACTATGCTCATCTTGTGCCTTTGCCTTAGAAGAAGTTGAACCTTTGAAAAAAGGGCCACAGAGTTATCAGGCAACCTGAGCTGCCTATCATGACCCTACAGCAATCTATTATCAAATCAACCATCATGCCTTTAGATTTGAACTTGTTAAAATAGTTAAATGAAAATTAAACCCTTAGTAGCCTTCTGAGGCACTTCCACCCAGTTCATGTAGCTTCCAGATGTCATTCATTGCAACAGTCACACTGAACCACACAACCCCAAAGAATTGCCTTCTTTGCTTACACTAGACATAGTCTGAGAGTTCCCAGGTTTAGTCTGAGAGTTTCCCAGCAATAGAAAAACCTCTAAGAATTGTTGTCTATGTCATATTTTGACTACTAGCTCTCTATATTGTGCCTATGTCCTGTGATATTGAGTAATGCTGAATTAAAGAGGAATTCCATTGAATATCTTGACAAACATAGTCTGTGGTACAGTTATTACTGATGATTAGTGCAGATCCATAGTGAAAAAGAGCAACAATGTTGGGGAGGGCGGGGAGAAGTTAATGAAACCTGTGTGGTTTGGAAAGAGAAACAGCGCTAGGTAGTTTCAGAGGTCAGTCATGAGCTGGAACAGAGGCTGTCATTATCAGGGAGGTTCAGGCCATGAGAGACAAGGCACCTGCTCTTCCTCAGAAATGTAGAAAAGGTGTTGTAAGGGAACTGCCCACCCAGCCAGGCGTGTAACTGTGGAAGGAAATGGAAGGTGATTCCTAGTCCCGGAAACCAACTATATACAGAATCTGCTGCTCTCTGTTCCAGTCGGACCAGGTCCATCCAAAGCTAGAACCCCATGTATCATCTACGTGCTACATTTTTTTTTAAGAGGAAAGATGCAACAGTTAAAGGTCATGGATTCCTCCTTGGTGCTTCAGCTCAACAGTGTTTCAGTCATTTCATTGGCAGAGTCCAATCCCCAGTAAGGAGACTGTGAGAGTTCATTTCATCAATCCGCGATGATGAAGCCTGGGTTTCGCCACCATAGCATGTTGAGATACCCAAACTTTGAGACACCTACCATGAAAAACTTCGCGTAGGGAGTGGAAGTAGCCACAGAGACAAAGATGTATGAGGCATGCAGAAAAGCTCTTTGAAACTGAAGACCCAGGTGTCTGGCAGAGCTGGAGGATTTGGTGTTTGCCCACCAGTGTTTCTGTCTTGCCTTAGTTCAATCTTTCTATGCTTATTTAAAAGGGAAATGTGTATTCTGTGCCATTGTGTGTTGGACATATTTACTTTGTGTTTTGATTTTACAAGATGCCACATTCAAGACTTTGCCTTGATTTTCCAAAGAAACTTTAGACACTGTAACAGCGTTGGGACTGTTACATAATACGGAGATCTTATAAGTTCTGCTGCAACGCCAATGTCTGCAGGCCTGGGGCAGTGCTGTGTCAGAGGTTGAAGCCGGGGCTGGGAAACACTGTGCTGAGCCCCTTCCCAGTACTAGGTCCCTAAGGGAGCTGTTGCTGTCACTCAGATCACACCAGCCAATCAGGGCTCCCAGGCGGGCTGCCAATCAGAATGGGGTGGGCACTTCCGGTCCGCCATGCTGTAGACTCGCGACTCCGGGACAGAGGGAGACTCTCGTGTTCTTTGTGCTGCACTGTGACCCGCTGTCGGGAGCTGTGGGAGAGCGGGGCGAGCTCGGAATCCGCCATGGTGAGCGAGGGCCGCCGTCCCCACGAGGGAGGAACCACGGGAGCCGGTGTGGGGTCCTCCCGGGGCTGTGGGAACCGGCGGACGCGGCGCCGGTGTGGTCACATGAGGTCCCTGAGGTCCCCGCTGTCCCTGCTGCTCCCGGGTCCCGTCGACTCTGAATATCTGCCATCAGGGGCTGCGCCTGCACAGAACAGGGGACAGGTGGATTGTGTGATGATTTGTTTTTATTGCTGACGTCACCATGCTGTGCACGCGTCTGAGCATCTGTTATCTTTTTGCTGTGCGATGGCAGATTCGGTATCTCGCAGAGCCCGGAAGTTCTGCACTTGGCACTGAACATTCCGGTTTTGGATCCGTCTGCAGTTAATCTGTGCTGACTGTAAAGTCTGTGTCATTAACGTATTTGCATGTGGATGCCAGGGTAGTTCAGTCACGTGTGTTAATGAGGTCAGACTCACTGGCCTCGTGTCAAAGTTGATCATATTAATTGTGTCGTTATTTGTAAGTTTTCTCTTAGGTTCTCTTGATCTCTTTATTCTTTTTTTTAAAATATTTATTTATTATGTACACAGTGTTCTGCCTGCATGTATGCCTATACACCAGAAGAGGGCACCAGTTCTCATTACAGATGGTTGTGAGCCACCATGTGGTTGCTGAGAATTGAACTCAGGACCTCTGGAAGAGCAGGCAATGCTCTTAACCTCTGAGCCATCTCTCCAGCCCGATCTCTTTATTCTTTCCAAACAATAGTTAGAATGTTCTAAAACAGCTAGTGCTGCATAGTGAGAGTCCATCTCAAAAAAACCTTAAAAATAGGTGTGTCTGTTTACTTTTTTTTATTTTTGAGTCAAGTTCTCTCTGCCTGATATAGGTTATGAAACTAAAATTGAGTTCCCTGCAAAAGCAGTATGTGCCCTTAACAGCTGAGCCATTTCTCCAGCCAGAAATCCAAGCATTAAATCTCTGTAAATTTAAAACAACAGGTTTACTTTTCAAACATTTAAAAGTTGATCCTTTTATTAATATCAAAATGTTTAAATAAGTATGTGGATTATCTTTATGAGAAAAATAAATTCACATGATACACTTGTAATCTTCAAAAATTATGTTCAAAAGAGTAGTTTTCCTAAAACAAAACCTTTTCTGTTTGTCACCATTCTTTATATATAATTTTTTGAGACTAGGTCTTGCTGTGTAGTCGTAGTGGTCACAGATTTATATGCCTCTGCCTCCCAAGGGTTAGGATTAAAATCATAAGCCACCATGCCTGTCCACATTTATAATCTCTGTTTACATTTACATAAAATATAATGGGTTAATAAGAAAAAAATTGCCTTCTAGATCTCAAGTAAATACTCTGTCTTAATATGCTTCTTTTTAACACTGACTGGGACTTTGACTATAGGTTTTATTTCAGTTTCTGTTGAGCTCTATTTGTTTTATTATTGTTTGTGCATGCCTGCAGGAATGAATATGCTTGTCTTCTTTCTCTATGAGGCAAGAATAGGGTCAGATTTGTTGGAATTATAGGCACGTGAGCCAACTGACCTTTGTGTTGGGAACCAGGCTCGGGTCCTCTGCAAGAGCAGCGTATGGTCTTAACAGCTGAGCTGTCTCTGCCGGTACTGCAGGTTTCCGAAGCTGGTGAGCCAGTGCCATTGGAAGATGGTTTTACTTTTCTAATAATGAAAACTTGGCAACCAGGGCACACCCACTCAGTATGCCCTCAGAAAATAGCAGGAGTCACTGTAGAATCTTGGTCATGGTTGTCATGGCTGTCTTCATGTTCACATGTAAGATGATGGTGTAAAAAAAAATAAAAAAAAAAAGCTTATGCTTTGAAATTGCCAGGTATTTGATGTGCTGGAATGTGAAGATACTTGACTCCAGCAGAGTCATGAGGGAAGAGAAAGCCATCTTCATCCGCCCATCACCTTCTGCTTTCTGGTGTTTTTATCAATTGTTTACAAGTTGTGACAGTAGTACCACATGCACCTTGGGCCCAGCCAGAACTGTCAGTAACTGTCCAGACATTATATAATCACCACTATCATGTGTTTCCACCTTCTATTTTGCAAGTACATGCAGAAATAAATGTAGTTCATGTATCTTAGTCTGCGTTAAAATAGCTCTTCTTCCTTTCTTCCTCTGAAGATAATGTGCAAGGACTGTTCAACATCATCTCTCCTAGAGTTTTAAATGGATTGGTTAGTGCATAGTTAGGTAGTGCACATTTTGGTTTAGCTGAAATATCACTGGAAATACCGAGCACAGCTCATGAGTCGAATTGGTAAGTGAATTCCATTTTCCTGCTAGAATCCTAGCTTGTGTGTGTTGTGAGGTTAGAATTTTCTATTTTTGTTTTTCTTCTTTTTCTATTGATTTTTATTGAGCTCTACATTTTTCTCTGCTCCACTCCCTGCCACTCCCCTCCCTCTTTCAACCCTCCCCCAAGGTCCCCATGCTCCCAATTTATTCAGGAGATCTTGTCTTTTTATACTTCCCATGTAGATTAGATCTATCTAAGTCTCTCTTTTTGTCCTCATTGTTGTCTAAGTTCTCTGGGATTGTGGTTTGTAGGCTGTTTTTTTTTTTGTTTATGTTTAAAAACCACCTATGAGTGAGTACATGTGATAATTGTCTTTTTGTGTCTGGGTTACCTCACTCAAAATAATGTTTTCTAACTCCATCCATTTTCCTGCAAAATTCAAGAAGTCATTATTTTTTTCTGCTGTGTAGTACTCCATTGTGTAAATGTACCACATTTTCCTTATGCATTCTTTGGTCGAGGGGCATTTAGGTTGTTTCCAGGTTCTGGCTGTGACAAACAAAGCTGCTATGAACATAGTTGAGCACATGTCCTTGTGGCACGATTGAGAATCCTTTGGACATATACCCAAAAGTGGTATTACAGGATCTTGAGGAAGGTTGTTTCCTAATTTTCTGAGAAATCGCCACACTGACATGCAAAGGGACTGTACCAGCTTGCATTCCCACCAGCAATGCGAAAGTGTTCCCTTTTCCCCACAACCTATCCAGCATAAGTTGTCATCAGTGTTTTTGATCTTGGCCATTCTTACAGGTGTAAGATGGAATCTCAGAGTTGTTTTGATTTGCATTTCTTTGATGACTAAGGATGTTGAACATTTCCTTAAGTGTCTTTTAGCCATTTTAGATTTCTCTGTTGAGAGTTCTCTGTTTAGGTCTGTACTCCATTTTTTTATTGGATTATTTGTTCTTTTGATAACCAATTTCTTGAGTTCTTTGTATATTTTGGAGATCAGACCTCTGTCTGATGTGGGGTTAGTGAAGATTTTTTTCCCATTCTGTAGGCTGTTGTTTTGTCTTGTTGACCGTGTCCTTTGCTTTACAGAAGCTTTTCAGTTTCAGGAGGTCCCATTTATTAATTGTTTCTCCCAGTGTCTGTGCTGCTGGGCTTCTATTTAGGAAGTGGTTCCCTGTGCCAATGTGTTCAAGTATACTTCCCACTTTTCTTCTATAAGATTCAGTGTGGCTGGCTTTATGTTGAGGTCTTTGATCCATTTGGACTTGAGTTTTGTGCATAGTGATAGATATGGGTCTATTTTCATTCTTCTACATGTTGATATCCAGTTATGCCAGCACCATTTGTTAAATATGTTTTCTTTTTTCCATTTGATATTTTTTGCTTCGTTATCAAAAATCAGGTGTTCAAAGATGTGTGGATTGGTATCCGGGTCTTCTGTTCGGTTCCTTTGGTCCTCCAGTCTGTTCTTATGCTAATACCAGGCTGTTTTCAGTACTGTAGCTCTGTAGTATAGTTTGAAGTCAGGGATTGTGAAGCCTCCAGAAGTTCTTTTATTGCCCAGGCTATAAAAGATTGTTTTGGCTATCCTGGGTTTTTTTTTTGTTTTTTTTTTGTTTTTTTTTGCTTTTCCATATGAAGTTGAGTACTGTTCTTTCAAGGTTTGTGAAGAATTTTGTTGGGATTTTGATGGGCATTGCATTGAATCTGTAGATTACTTTCAGTAGGATTGCCATTTTTACTATGTTAATTCTGCCTACCCAAGAGCATGGGAGATCTTTCCACTTTCTGGTGTCTTCTTCAATTTCTTTCTTCAAAGATTTAATGTTCTTGTCGTACAAGTCTTCCACTTGTTTGGTTAGAGTTACTCCGAGATATTTTATGCTATTTGTGGCTATTGTGAAGGGTGTTGATTCTCTGATTTCTTCCCCAGCCCTTTTATTATCTGTGTACAGGAGGGCTCCTGATTTTTTTGAGTTAATCTTGTCTCCTGCTACATTGCTGAAAGTGTTTATGAGTTGTAGAAGTTCCGTGGTAGAAGCAACAGATGATTTTAACTCTTGACCTGTCCTTATATACTCTACTGGGCTTTTGCTTGTTTTATTTTTTAGCATAAACCTTTAGTGGTTAATGGTTTTGGTAATCCTTTAACCTATCAGGCCATAACTCACTAAATTGCATCCCTCTTAAGAGCATCATATTAGCCTTATAGTTTGATGAGGCACTCCAGTTTTCTGAAGGACAATTACATAGTTATGGCTTTTTAACTCATTGATGGAATTTAGAGTGAGCCCCTGAGTGCTCTCTGTTTTTTTTCTGTTTGAGACAGGGTTTTGGTATATACCTTTAGCTATCCTGGAAATCAGTACACAGACTAGGCTGGCCTGGAAATCATAGAGATTTACTTGTCTTTGCCTCCTGAGTTTTGGGATTAAAGGTGTGTACCACCATCCTGTCCTTCCTTCTTTGATGTCAGTAATTTTGATAAAGTTTTGCTGATGTTTGTTCAATACTATTGCTCAGTTTACATGTCTCTTTCTATGTGTAAGTGAGCATTTCTCTTGCAATGCCTTGTACTTTTCAGATGGCCAGAAATAAGAGTCATAATTCTTTTCTGTTTCTTTCTAAAATGACTTGGTGATTGCATTTGAAATTCTGTGATGTGGGCTGGAGAGATGGCTAAGAGGTTAAGAGCACTGGCTGCACTTCCAAAGGTCCTGAGTTCAATTCCCAGCAACCACATGGTGGCTCACAACCATCTGTAATGAAATATGGTGCCCTCTTCTGACCTGCAGGGACATATTCAGGCAGACCACTGTATACTTAATAAATAAATAAATCTTAAAAAAAAAAAAGAAATTCTGTGATGTTAAATTGTGGAACACACAGAATTATATAAATATGTTTACAATGAAGTGTACATTTTTAATGCAGTCTCAACATTTTTGTTATGTACTTATATGGGATATTGTAGGATACAGTGACCTATGAGGATGTGCATGTGAACTTCACCCATGAAGAGTGGGCTTTGCTGGATCCTTCTCAGAAGAATCTCTATAAAGATGTGATGTTGGAAACCTACTGGAACCTCACTGCTATAGGTAAGAATGTGAGTTTCCTTCACTTTGAAACTTAATAGGACAAGCCTTTAATGGAGATTGGTGATCCACTGTGATTTTGACTGTGAAAGTAGAAAAATGTGGTGAATAATTAAGGCCTGGTTCTAAGGTTCACTGAAGATAATAACTCAAATTTTGTGTAATTTCCAATAATATATCATACATTTTCTGATAATATATTTTAGGCTACAAATGGGAAGACCAGAATATTGAAGAACATTGTCAAAGTTCTAGAAGACATGGAAGGTAATTAATTTTCTTGTGCAAGGTGATAGATTTGTATCTCTGAAGAAATTTTAATGTGCCCTGATATTTAATGAAAAGCAACAGTGTAAATAATTATAGCTTCGTGATGATTATTGAATTTTTACAGTATCATGTACCTCAATTTCAGGTACCTTATCAATGTTTGCAAGGTGGTCCTGTAAGAAACAAGACAAGGAAGCAATGCCTTAGTAGATGTCACCATATTAGTCACAGTTCTCTGAGACCCATATTGTAGAACTATCCATTTAGTTTTATTCCATTCAAGTACTGTAAAGACATTCACATTCATTAGGGGATTAGGGTGTGTCCAAGACCTTTTTTAAGCAAAGTTACCTTAGGCAAGCTAATGTTACTTTTGAAGTGACCCACCATAATTTAGTGAGATGGGCAGTTTATGACAGTCAAGAAGGGTGTTGTGGTAGAGAGACCTTAATCCCTGTACCCCATCTCTATGAAGAACAAATGTTCAACTGTGTGAATGGAATGTGAAATCCTTTCGTTATTATTCCCTAAATAGGTATATGATGTGTCACTCTGGATGCAGCTCATGTGATCCTAAGGGATATGGAAAGAAGCAATGTACCTCTCTCTCTCCCGCCCAAAATGGGAGATATGTAGTAGTTCCTGCTATGAGAAGATATAGTGATTGTGATACAAGTGTTCAATTAATTGGATTTCCAACTTCACTAGGAACACATCCACAAACACATGATGGAAAAGAACCTTGTGAGTACAGGGAATATGGAAATTCTTCTGCCTGCACTGGTTCATGTTGCACGTGTAATGTGACTGACACTCCAGGAGAATGTTATGCTTGCAGTCAGTGTCCCAAAACTCTGAATCCTTCTAGTTCTCTTCAAAGTGGTGAAAAGACTCATTTGGGAAAAGGATGCTGTAAATGTGAGCCTTGTATAAAAGGCTTGGCCCATCACAGGTGTTGTGAGGGTAAAAAATGTGACAAAACATTTAGATCTGATTCTTCTTTACATTTACACCAAAGAACACATTTGAAAATGAAACCCTATGAGTATAATCAAGATGATCAAGACTTTGCATGTCACAGTTATCTTGAAGTGCCCAGAATTCATACTGGAAAGAAACCGTATGAATGCCATCATTGTGGAAAAGCCTTTGCGCGTCCCAGTGAACGTAGAATACACGAAAGAAGTCACACTGGAGAGAAACCCTATGAATGTAGTCAATGTGGTAAAGCCTTTGCATATCCCAGTAGCCTTCAAAGGCATGAAAGAAATCATACTGTTGAGAAGCCCTTTGAATGTCAGCAGTGTGGTAAGGTCTTTACACATAACAGTCATCTTCAAAGGCATGAAAGAAGTCATTTTGGAGGGAAACGCTATGAATGTTACCAGTGTCGTAAAGTCTTTGCACATAACAGTCATCTTCAAAGGCATGAAAGAAGTCACACTGGAGAGAGACCCTTTGAATGTAATCAATGTGGTATAGCATTTTCATCTCGCAGTAATCTTCTCAGTCATGAAAGAAGTCATGCTGGAGTGAAACCCTATGAATGTAATCATTGTGGTAAAGCCTTTGCACGTAAGAGTCATCTTCAATATCATGAAAAAATACACACTAGAGATAAATCCTATGTACCTCGCAAAAGAGGTAAAGCTTTGCACAGGAGGCAAAGACACCATCCTGTTGGAGGTACCAGTCCCATGGGGTGTCCATCCAGACCGTCGGCAGTGGTGACGTGGAACCAGTCAGAGCCTAGCAGAGAAGTTTGCAGTGCAGATGGCAGAGCCAGTGAAGTGGCGCAAGCTCTTTGGAGAGGCCCTGAAGACTGTGAGTGGGTCCCAGTCATTAGTAGCGGAGTTATTTATGCTGTCGGAGTTTCTTTTTCCTTCTTTCAGAATGTGACTGCTCTGATTCTTCCCTCTTGAAGGGGAAGGTATTTAAGTTTGATTTTAAGAAAGCCATAATTGAAAGACGTTGAACTTTTAAAAGAGATCTTGGATTTTTAGTGAGATTGGATAATTTTAAAGAAAAATTTTAATGCATTTGAATTTGTAAAGATTATGGGACTTTTATTAAAGTTATTTATGTTTTCAATATGAGATTTTGGGAATGAATAGGAAAGGAAAGGTTGTGGCTCAATAGTGATGTGTTTGCATGTGAAGTTGAAAAGTGACCCATTGTACTGACTTGTCTTATGTCAACTTCATACACAAACTAGACTTACCTGACAGGAGGGAAACTCAGTTGAGAAAATGCCTCCATAAGATACGGCTATAAGGCATTTTTTTAATGATTCATGGGGAATGGTCCTGGGATCTATAAGAAAGCAGGCTGAGCAAGCCATAGGGAGCAAGTCAGTAAGCAGCACCCCTCCGTGGCCTCTGCATAAGCAGGTTCCTGCCCCATTTAGGTTTCTGTCCTGACATCTTTTAAGATGAACAGCAACATTGAAGAGTAGCCTAAATAATCCCTTTCCTTCCCATATTGCTTTTTTGTCATGGTGTTTCATTGCCAAAATTCTAACTAAGAAATCCTGTCTCAAAAAATCAAATAAACCAGAGTTGTGGTCAGACAGGGCAGCAATTAAACACACTGGCCGTTCTTCCAGATGACACATTTTCCCAACACCCAGATGAAAGTTTACAACTTTCTGTAAATCCTTCCTAACACACTCATAGAGATATACATACAAACAAAACACCTATGCATGTAAAATATAAACTATTCTTTTAAAAAAGAATATATCACATTATGGAACTTTCTCTAACATAATCTGGACTCATCTCTACTCAAGTAAATCTTTTGTTGTCTTTCACATCAGGAGAATGATATTTACAATTACAATTCGAAGCAATGTCCAGAGTTCATTCACGGAGGGATAGAAGTCATTTAATCCTTCAATGCCCAAATAGTGAACTTCATCACTATGAAGTGAAAGAAAGAGTACTGGCACATCTTCATCTTCTACACTATAATGACATTTTTGGGAGTCATGGATTTGCCGCAGTAGTAAAGCTGCTGTTGGGTGCCCATGTTTGAATACTAGCACCCAATCAGATGGCTTAGAACTACTTCTAAAGCCTTGTCTTGGAGATCTGTTGCACTTTTCTGGCTTCCTTGGGCACCAGGTATGCAAATGGTGCAAAGACAGATATGTATGTATTTGTGTATGTGTATTTTCCATAGTTTTAAAAAAACTTCATTTATGTGTTTTGTTTTTTCCTAAAATTAAATTTAGGTGTATTTTTGTAACATGGTTCTGGAAAGGGGTCTTTTGAAGAGAATTCCACATGCTTATGTTAACAATTCAAGAAAAGACAAGAGTCTTGAAACCTTAGTTTCTTCAAAACATGAAATTGTTCTTAGCATGTGTTTTTGTGTTCCTCCCAGGTATAGTAAGTAGGGGTGAGTTGACTTCAGATTATACATTATTGCTTGCTGTTGTTACTTAAACTACCATTTATATGCCCATATGGAAAGACATGTTTTGGCCCAGGTGGCTTGTTTTTATCATTGTATACAGCTTGAACTCTTGAGACCTTTCTTCCTCATGTGACTTTTCTTAACCTGCCAAATATCAATTGTCTTGGGCTCTGAATAAAGCTGGCTATTGTATGAGACTTTAGTCTTCCACATTTATTGGCTTCATTCTCCCAGGTCCTACCATCTCTAGAGTGGTGAAGAGCTGTGCTTGCAGAGGAAACAGATGTCGGCTACAAGATAAAACAGTGAAGACCCTCAAAAAGGAAGTTAGTGAGAACAAGGTAGCAGAAACTAGGGAAGGTTTTGCCTTATGTCTAACCAGTCCATCAGTTTTTAAGAGTAAGGAAGAGCACAATTGCTAAAACTGCAACTATTAAATCACTTGCAAATGTTTATGATTGTTATTCCTGTTTCCACAAGAAGGAATTTTAGATGAAGCAATATGGGACATAGTCCAAAAGTTCATTGAAAAGGCATATAAATAAGTGGGAAAGATCCCTGTGCAATTTTTGGTTGCTTGATTATTAACTGGGGCTGATACCAAATGATTAAGGAAGAATGGGAGAATATTGTACATGAAGGAGTGAAGGTGAATTCCTTGAATGAATATAATCTTTATGATCAAACCTTAGAAGTGGTAAAAGAAGCAAAAAGCTGGTTTTCCTTGTTCAGGGAAAATCAAAAGTGAAAGTAGCATCACCAACATCTATGTAGGTGACAATTTCTTTAGCTCCCTTACTGGAGCCATCTTTACTTCCATGTCATCCATTTTCTGAAAATGACCCTGTAGCATGGGATGCGTTATTTGTTCATTAACCAAATTTTGAATTCTCCATTTTGATGAGGACTTAGGACCGTATGTGGGAGAGCTAACTTCCTTCACCAATTCCTTCCTGGCCTCATGAGCTGTAATTGGTATGTCCAGTGCAACTTCAGCAAAATCTAAAAGTTAAAACTATTAAATTCAGAACAAAAAGGCATTATGTAACATATGGCTCCTTTATTGACTTTATTTTATTTTATATTTTTATGATATTTATTGAGCTCTACATTTTTCTCTGCTACCCTCCCTGACTCTCCCCTCCCTCTTTCAACCCTCCCCCAAGGTCCCCATGCTCCCAATTTACTTAGGAGATCTTGTCTTTTTATACTTTCTACTTCCCATGTAGATTAGATCTATGTAAGTCTCTCTTAGTGTCCGTATTGTGGCCCAGGTTCTCTGGGATTGTGGTTTGTAGGCTGATTTTCTTTGCTTTATGTTTAAAAACCACATATGAGTGAGTACATGTGATAATTGTCTTTCTGTGTCTGGGTTACCTCACTCAAATTCAAATATCAGGTGTTCGAAGATGTGTGGATTGATATCCGGGTCTTCTATTCGGTTCCACTGGTCCTCCTGTCCTTATGCCAGTACCAGGCTGTTTTCAGTACTGTAGCTCTGTAGTAGAGTTTGAAGTCAGGGATTGTGATGCCTCCAGAAGTTCTTTTGGTTCCCAGATTGTTTTGGCTATCCTGGGTTTTTTGCTTTTCCAAATGAAGTTGAGTACCATTCTTTCTACGTTTGTGAAGAATTTTGTTGGGATTTTGATGGGCATTGAGTTGAATCTGTAGATTGCTTTTGGTAGGATTGCCATTTTTACTATATTAATTCTGCCTAACCAAGAGCATGGGAGGTCTTTCCATTTTCTGGTGTCTTCTTCAGTTTCTTTCTTCAGAGATTTAAAGTTCTTGTCATACAAGTCTTCCACTTGTTTGGTTAGAGTTACTCCGAGATATTTTATGCCATTTGTGGCTATTGTGAAGGGTGCTGATTCTCTGATTTCTTCCTCAGCACTCTTATCATCTGTGTACAGGAGGGCTACTGATATTTTTGAGTTAATCTTGTATCCTGCTACATTGCTGAATGTTTATGAGTTGTAGAAGTTCTTTGGTAGAATTTTTGGGATCACTCATGTAAACTATCATATCCTCAGCAAACAGGGAGAGTTTGACTTCTTTTCCAATTTGTATCCCCTTGATCTCCCTTTGGTGTCTTATTGCTCTAGCTAGGGCCTGAAGAACTATATTGAATAGGTATGGAGAGAGTGGACAACCTTGTCTTGTTCCTGATTTCAGTGGAATCACTGGGAGTTTCTCTCCATTTAGTTTGATGTTGGCTGTTTGCTTGAGGAATATTGCCTTAATAAAGTTTAGGTATGCTTCTTGTATCCCTGCTCTCTCCAAGACCTTTATGATGAAGGGATGTTGTATTTTGTCAAATGCTTTTTTGGCATCTAATGAGATGATCATGTGGTTTTTTTCAGCTTGTTTATATGGAGGATTACGTTGACAGATTTTTGTATGATGAACCATCCCTGCATCTGTGGGATGAAGCCGACTTGGTCATGGTGGATGATGGTTCTGCTTTGTTCTTGGATTCTATTTGCTAGTATTTTATTTAGTATTTTTGCATCAATGTTCATGAGTGAGATGGGTCTGTAATTCTCTTTCTTAGTATTGTCTTTCTGTGGTTTGGGTATCAGGGTAAGTGTAGCCTCATAAAAAGTTTGGCAATGTTCCCTCTGTTTCTATTGTGTGTAATAATTTGAGGAGTATAGGTATTAGTTCCTCTTTGAAAGTCTTGTAGAATTCTGAGCTGAAACCATCTGGTCCTGGGCTTTTTTGGTTGGGACACTTTTGATGACTGTTTCTATTTCTTCAGCAGTTATAGGTCTGTTTAATTTGCTTATTTGGTCTTGATTTGATTTTGGTAAGTGATATTTATCCAGAAAGTTGTCCATTTCCTTTAAGTTTTCCAATTTTGTGGAGTACAGGTTTTCAAAATATGACCTGATGATCCTCTGTATTTCCTCTGTGTCTGTTATGTCCCCCTTTTCATTTCTGATTTTGTTAATTTGGATATTCTCTGCCTTTTGGTTAGTTTGGATAAAGGTTTGTCTATTTTGTTGATTTTCTCAAAGAACCAACTCTTTGTCTCATTGATTCTTTGTATTGTTTTCTTTGTTTCTATTTTGTTGATTTCAGCTCTCAATTTGATTATTTCCTGCCATCTAGTTCTCTTAGGTGAGTTTGCTTCTTTTTGTTCTAAAGTTTTCACTTGTTCTGTTAATTCCCTAGTGTGGGATTTTTCCAGCTTCTTTATGTAGGCATTTAGTGCCTACATATGTAGGCATTTAATGCCTCTTAACATTGCTTTCATTGTGTTCCATAAATTTTGGTATGTTGTGTGGTTATTTTCATTGAAGTTTAGGAAGTCTTTAATTTCCCCTTTTATTTCTTCCTTGATCCATTGATGATTCAGATGAGCACTGTTTAATTTCCACGTGTTTGTGGATTTTCTGGAATTGGTATTGCTGTTGACTTCTAGTTTTAAAGCATGGTGATCCAATAAGGTACATTGGGTTATTCCAATTTTTTTGTATTTGTTGAGGTTTGTTTTGTTACCGAGTTATGTGGTCAATTTTGAGAAAGTTCTATGAGGTGCTAAGAAGAAGGTATATTCTTTTCTGTTTGGATGGAATATTCTATAGATGTCTGTTAAGTCCATTTGAGTCATAACATCTGTTAGTTCTCTTATTTCTCTGTTCATTTTTTGTCTGATTGACCTGTCCAGTGGTGAAAGAGGAGTGTTGAAGTCTCCCACTATCAGTGTGTGGGGTTTAATATATGATTTAAGCTTTTGATGTGTTTCTTTGACATATGAAGGTGCCCTTGTATTTGGGGCATAGATGTTCAGTATGGAAATTTTCTCTTCATGGATTTTCCCTGTGACTAATATGAAATGTCCTTCTTGTCTCTTTTGACTGATTTTAGCTTGAAGTCTATTTTGTTAGATATTAGGATAGCTACACCTGCTTGTTTCTTAGGTCCATTTGATTGGTATATTTTTTCCCAACCTTTTACTTTGAGATGATTTCTGTCTTTGAGGTTGAGATGTGTTTCTTGTATGCAGAAGAGGGATGGGTTCTGTTTTCATATCCAGTCTGTTAGCCTGTGCCTTTTTATGGGTGAGTTGAGTCCATTTACATCAAGGGATATTAATGACCAGTGGTTGCTATCTCCTGTTAATTTGGTTTTCATTGTTGGTGATGTTATTTTGTACGTTTTTTTTTTTTTCTTCTTTGGGATATGCTGTAATGAGATCATCAATTGTGTGTGTTTTTGTTGATGTAGCCATCTTCCTTGGGTTGGAGTTTTCCTTCTATTATTTTGTGTAGAGCTGGGTTTGTGGCTAGGTATTGGTGAAATCTAGATTTGTCATGGAATATCTTGTTTTGTCCTTCTCTGGTGATTGACAGTTTTGCTGGGTATAGTATTCTGGGCTGGCATCTGTGGTCTCTCGATGTCTGAATAATGCTTGACCATGACCTTCTGGCTTTCATTGTCTCCACTGAGAAGTCAGGTGTAATTCTGAAAGGTCTACCTTTATTTGTTACTTGTCCTTTTTCCTTTTTTTTTTTATAAGATTTTATTTATTATGTATACAGTATTCTCAGGATTCTGTCAGAATGTATGCCTGCACACCAGAAGAGAGCACCAGATCTCATTACAGGTTGTGAGCCACCATGTGGTTGCTGGGAATTGAACCCAGGACCTTTGGAAGAGCAGGCAGTGCTCTTAACCACTGAGCCATCTCTCTAGCCCCTACTTGTCCTTTTTCCTTTGCAGCTCTTAATATTATTTCTTTATGTTTCTATAATATTTCTTAATATTATTTCTATATGTTTAGTGTTTTGATTATTATGTGGCGAGAGGACTTTTGTTTGGATCCAGTGTATTTGGAGTTCTGTAAGCTTCTTGTATCTTCATAGGCATATCTTTCTTTAGGTAGGGAAAGTTTTCTTCTATTATTTTGTTAAATAAATTTTCCATGCCTTTGAGTTGACTTTCTTCTCCTTCTTCTATACCTATTATTCCAAGATTTGGTCTTTTTATGTTGTCCCGTATTTCATGGATATTTTGGGTTAAGCTTTTGTTAGATTTAATGTTTTCTTTAACTGATGAGCCTATTTCCTCTATTTTATCTTCTGCACTTGAGATTCTCTCTTCCATTTCTTGTATTCTGTTGTTCGTACTTGCATTTGTGGTTCCTGTTCTTTTCCTCATGATTTCTGTTTCTATAATTCCTTTTCCTTGTGTTTTCTTTATTTTTTCTATCTCAGTTTTCAAGTCCTGAATAGTTTCTGTTATATTTTTGAGTTCTTTTTCTTGGTTTGCTTTAAGTGATTTGGTGATATCTTCCAATTTTTTGTTTGTTTTTTCTTCCATTTCTTTAAGGTAATTTCTCAATTCATCTTTAATAATTTCAGATATTCTCTTGTGGTTATTTTTTAGTTCATTTTCTTCTGGGTCATCCATGTTTAGTTGTTCAGGTCTTAACTTTTGTAGGGTCTTTGGGTTTCACTGGTATTGTGTTGTTCTTTGTGGTGTAGCTTGTGATCTTACCTTTTCTATTTATCTTTTCCTCTAATAGGTGTGGTTGGTGCTGTCTGAGATTCTGTTGAATAATCCCCTAGGTGCCAGTAGATCAAAAGCTAAGATTGTTTTCTTCGTGGTACAGTCAGTGTCACAGTTCTAGTTACCCTGTTGGTTATTCCTGTTCCTGGAGGTAGCTCAGTGCTCCAGTGTTTTGGTCTGGTCCCTTGGAGTTTGCTGTCTCAAGCCTTGTTTGGTCTAGGCTGCTGGCTTTGATCTGTTTCTTTAAATCTAGTCTGGATCTCCTCTTGCAGAAGTTCCTGGCCTGGAGTTAGACCTGTTTTGGTGGTGATAGCTGATTCTGGATTTGGTCACTGGTTCAATTGGGTTTGCTCCTGGCTTCTGCCCCTGGTTGAGCTTGTTCTCTCTTTGTCTTAGGTAACTGGTTCAGTCCCACTCCAGTTCCAGTGGAGGTCATGAACTCTGAGTCATGTCAATCAGTTGGCTCAATCAGTGTCCCAGGACTGTGTTGGCTCTCAGGGCTGGGTTTGCTCCTGGCTGTTGCTCCCTATGGAGCTTGTTTCCACAGCTCTCTCTGTCCCGTGAGTCTTCTGTGGAATTTGTTGCCCAAGGTGGAGTTCCTTGCCTCATGGCAACTTTGGCTTAGGTTACCGGTTTTGACCTGTTTCTGTAAATCCTAGGCTGGGTTCCTCCTGCCGAAGTCCCTGGGTTGGAGTTGGGCCTGGAAAGGTTTCTGGTTCCGGTCTACTGCCTGGGAGGTTCTAGGCTTGGGTGCGCCCGAACCCGCAGGGTTCCTCAGAGGTCTCAGACTCGCGCTGGGACCCACAGTGGTTCCAGGTTCCTGACTATTCCCTTTGATGTCCCAAACCAGTGGCGGAATCCACAGGGGACCTGGCTCAGGCCTACTCTCTCTGAGGTCCCAGATTCGCGCCTGGCCCTGTCGAGATTTCTGGTTCCTGCTTATTCCCTTGGAGGATCCAGTCTCACTCAAGCCCAGGCTGACGGAGGTCCTGACTCCGGCCTAGTTCCTGGGGGGTCCTAGACTCTCAACCAGTCCCGTGGGGGTTTTGGCCTATGTTCACTCCCTTGACGGTCCCAGATTCACATCTGGACCCTCAGCAGTCTCTGGCTGTGGCTCACTCGCTCAGCGGTTACTCCCTTGTACCTGTTCTGGTGGAGATTGCTGGCTCTGGATCTGGTTGCTGGGTCAATCCTGATCTGCTCGTGTCCCGGGACCGGGTTTGCTCCTGGATTCTGCCCCTGGTGGAGCCCGTTCTCTCCTTGTTGACTTTAAACATACTCTTCTCCACTAAATTGTCATCTACAGATATAGCATAAGATAAACCTGTGAAATGGATTTATTTACACCAAAAGGGCCACAAAGCTCTAACTGGCCAATAGGAGATTTACAGCCATGTTTCCTCATGCCTACAGGTATTCCTAAATATTGGCCTTCAATAGTTTTGAATTTAAAAAATTGATTTTATACTATATATATTCATCCTGATGATAACATGCATTTTGCCTTTTCTCTTCACTCAATCCTAGAGAACCAGTGCTCCAGTGTCAATGGACTCTATTACCTCAAGGCATGACAAACTCCCTTACTATGAATGAATACTATATAGGGAAGGTGTTGGAGCCTGTGAAGAAGGCCTTACTTTAGCCTAATGTCACTCAATGTATAGATGATATCCTGTTTGCCTGCTCCAAAGAGGAAGATCCACAATTCATAGATGACATGACTCAGGATATGCCAAAATGGACTTATTATTGCACTGAAATGGTACAAAGATCAGACACTGTACAATATTTGGGAAAATTAGTTACTAGAATAACTGTTAAACCACACAAAAAATCATCCATTGGACAAGACAATTTAAAAACACTTAATGACTTTCAGAAATTATTAGGGCATATTAATTGATTAGGAGTACCCAATGATGCACTAACTATTCTATTTAAAACTAGAGGAGAGGCAGCATTGGCTAGTCCTCACACATTATCTCCGGAGGCAAAGGAAGAACTACAGATACCTTAATCTAGAATAACAGAGACATTTTGTGTCATATGGATTCTTCACTCCCTTTAAAATGACTTATTTTCCCCACTCATTTGTCTCCTACAGGTGTTATAGCACCAGAGAACGAGCCTTTTGAATGGATTTGTTTACACCAAAAGGGGTAAAAATATACTACCAGCTTTCCTTATTCTTCTTGCTCAGGACCTGATATTAACACTTATATGGATTTGATCTTTGCTGTATTATATTATTCTTAACTAGCAATCAGTGCTTAAATATGTTAGAGAACTCTATGGACTTTCAAATCATTTGCAGATTACTGTGGAAGGCTAGGAAATTATTATTCAGCTGTCAAGCTATAAAATGTTTTCCACATGACCTGAATTTGTGATTACAAAAATTGTTCAAACCTCTCCCATTCTAGAGGCAGAACCATTTTATCGATGGCTCATCTAATGGATTAGCAAGGATCCATGGTCCAGATAGCCATCAATCCATTAATACTAGAGGCAGAAACTTCTTTTATTGATACTCATCTAATGGATTAGCAAGGATTCATAGTCCAGAAATTCATCAATCTATTAATCCTTCTTTTTCTAGAGTTCAACATGTGGAACCAGCTGTTTTGATTGATGTATTACAGTCATTTATAAATCTTTAAATATTGTTTCAGATTCTGCTTATATTGTAGGATTATTTCCAGCAATAGAAGCTGCTTTAATTTTATCTTCACTTGCTGTTATTCTCCCATTACTACAGGAACTACAACATTGGTTAAAACCAGCACATATCCTTTGTTTGTTACTCATACTCTAACCTCCCTGTGTTTTTATTGCTAAGGAAATAAGTGAGCAGATGCATGAACCTGCCTTGTTTTTCTTCTCCAGAACAGGTACATAAGCACCTACACACTAACGCTAATTGACTTCATATACAGTGCCCTATCCCACTTATAGAAGTGAGATAAATTGTGCAGAAATATCTGATTGATGGTTTTTTTTTACACTAGTAGAGTCATATAGCTTGAATTAAATTAAAACCACTAATGAATTATAGTAAATGACTGTCTTAAACCCTTTGCTCTTGAACCTTGGATGCCCTACCTGCATGTATTTGTTTATATCTATTCTAAATTTTTTTGAGCTGTATATCAATCCTCAAGAGAATGCTTCTGTAGTAGGCTCTACTCTTATCAAAACCTTTACTATTATGGGAGTTTCTACTTCTAAACAACTTACAATGGAATAGCTTATACTAATAAAGTATTTTAATAACTGTGAAGTATTAATCATATTACAGGCATTCCTTAAAATTCTCAAGGCCAGAATATAATTGAAAGAGCAAATAGCATGTTAAAACAAGTCACTAAAAAAATTAAAAAAGGGAAAGTATCAAGAGATACTTTTAAGTTTTAAAATTAACCTACAGGTTGTATATGTTTCAGAACTCAAAATCATTTCTCTACAGAGCACTCTGAACTGTTTTGAGATAGGCCTGTGTGGTTTAAACAGTTTGAGACTTGGAAGTCCAGTTGGCTGAAAATTTGGGAAGAGACATGCATCTGTCGTTGCAGATAGATCCACTGAAACATTAGGGATTTCTGTTCAGCTCCTCTTTTCAGGGACCATCAAGGACAGCTGCACAGGGTGAGAAGAGCAGGGAAGTCACAGGAAAGAATGGGCAAAAGGAGATATGAACCATATCATCAGAACTTTATTCAACCCTTGGGGCCAAGGTAAGAACCTATACACCAAGGGAGAAGATGTTCTACAAACACTTTGTCACCTGCAACCCTTTTTCTGGCACTGTTAGTTGATTTGACCCATGCATCTGCAGTGAGTGCTGCTGAGTACATGTATTGATCTAACATTACTCATCCTTTTTAGCTTCACACTGGATTGTTTGGATCCAGCTCCTGTTATCAATACTAATGGCTCTGTGTTGATGACTAAGTGGGCCTTGGGACCATAAGAGACTCATTCATCAATCTGAAGAAGGAACTGTATTTAATTTTTCCTTGGGATTTGAATCACTTCCCACTTTCATAAGATGTCATAAAATTAGCATTCCAATTAAAGGCAAATGTGGGCTTATGTTCTATGAGATATCAGAACTACTCATCATATGGATCTCTTCAAGCTATTCTCTAGATTTTTTGATCAATATGGTAATATAACCAATACTCCTTGAAATAGTTTGGATTCCTGTTCTTGGTGATAGACAATTCTTTCACAACTTCAATATTATTTATTACATTTATAATTTGCTTGTTATAGGACACTCATGCATCAAATGACAATTACATTTATGTACAGCATCTTAAAACTACTCTGGATATCTGGATAAAAACATAAAAAAATGGGGAGCTGTTGGAACACAGTCTAAGAATGAAATCCTATGAGATTTCTGAGTGCTTATAAGAAAACAAGACAAGATTCTTATGACCTCAGTTTCTTCAAAAACTTGAACTTGTTCTTGGAATGTGTTTTCATTCTCTTGTTTGTAGCATACAAGAGTTAATTTACTTCAGATTTCTCATTGCTTACTCATATCATTCAATTAAATGTTTAAACTATACTTTACATGCTTCTATGGGGGCTGTGATGGCTCACACCTTTAATCTCAGCACTTGGGAGGCAGAGGCAGGCAGATCTCTGTGAGTTCAAAGTCAGCCTGTTCTGAATTTTGCAGGAAAATGGATGGAGCTCCAGTGCTGAGGGGACTGGAGAGGTGAGTTAGCGGCCACAAGCCTGGACAGCTGGACGCCCCACTCTCTGGGACCTTACCAGTGGGACAGAACCCAGGGGCCGCTCCCCAACTCCCTAAGCTTTTCTCGCCAGCCAGGAGGGAGTGTTCCTGCTGTTGGACTTTCTTTTCCCCAACCAACTCTGCCCCCAAGCCTGCATGGTCCTTGGAAACCTGCAACACAGCCTCCTCCAGTGCTGACAGGACTGGAGAGCCAGTCAGGAGCGTTCCTGCTGCTGGGCTTTCCCCCAATCTACCCTGCCCCCAAGTCCGCCTTTTCACCTGTGAGGTCTTTGGAACCCTGCAACACAGCCTGCTCCAGAGCTGAGGGGACCGGAGAAGTGAGTCAGCAGCCACAGGGCTGGACAGCTGGATGCACCACTCTTTGGGACCTTCCCAGTGGGACAGAACCCAGGGGCTCCCCCAACTCCCTAGGCTTTTCTGGCCAGCCAGCAGGGAGTGTTCCTGCTGCTGGGCTTTCCCCAAACCCACCCTGTCCCCAAGCCCGCCTTTTCACTTTGAGGTCCTTGGAACCCTACAACAGAGCTTGTTCCAATACTGAAGGGACCTAAGAGAGGGCAGACCAAGAAAAACTCCCAAGTACTCAGACAGCCACAGAAAGCTTGCTGGCCTCATTTGAAGGAAGAGATGGGTAGGCACCAATGCAAGAATTCCTCCAACATCCTAAAAAGCAACATGGTAGCACCAGAACCCAGTGGACACACAACAGGAAGACTTAATCATCCTAACCCAGCAGTAGAAGAAAACAAATTAAATGTAACTTTATGAAAATGATGGAGACCTTTAGAGAGGAAGTGAAAAACTCCCTTAAAGAAATGGAAGAGAAGAAAAACAAAAAGTTAGAAGAAATTAATAAATCCCCAAAAGATACCCAAGAAAACCAAGAAAAAGCAATCAAAGAGGTGAAGGAAACAGTTCAGGACTTGAAGACTGGAATGGAGCTAATAAAGAAAACACAAACTGAGGGAAGGCAGGATATGGAAAATCTGGGTAAATGCACAGGAACTACAGAGACAAGTATAACTAACAGAATACAAGAGATAGAAGAAAGAATCTCAGGTGCTGAAGATACTATAAAGGAAATAGACTCATTGGTCAAAGAAAACATTAAATCCGACAAATTCTATTTTTTTTAAATATTTATTTATTATGTATACAATATTCTGTCTGTGTGTATGCCTGCAGGCCAGAAGAGGGCACCAGACCCCATTACAGATGGTTGTGAGCCACCATGTCGTTGCTGGGAATTGAACTCAGGACCTTTGGAAGAGCAGGCAATGCTCTTAACCTCTGAGCCATCTCTCCAGCCCCCAGAATCCAACAAATTCTTAACACAAAACATTCAGGAAATCTTGGACACCATGAAAAGACCAAACCTAAGAATAATAGGGGTAGAAGAAGGAAAAGAATTACAGCTCAAAGACACAGAAAATATATTCAACAAAATTATAGAAGAAAACTTTCCCAACCTAAAGAAGTATATCCCTATGAAGGTACAAGAAGCTTACAGAACACAAATAGACTAGATTAAAAAAAAATCCCCTCGACATAATAAACACAAAACATACAGAATAAAGAAAGAATATTAAGAGCTGCAAAGAAAAAAGGTCAAGTAACATATAAAGGTAAACCTATCAGAATTACACCTGACTTCTCAATGGAAACCATGACAGCCAGAAGGTCTTGGATAGATGTGCTGCAGACACTAAGAGACCATGGATGGAAGCCCAGACTAGTATACCCAGCAAAGCTTTCATTCACCATTGATAGAGAAGACAAGATATTCCATGACAAAACCAGATTTAAACAATACGTATCTATAAACCCAGCCTTACAGAAAGTACTAGAAGGAAAACCTCAACCCAAGGGAGCTAACAACACCCACAATAACACAGACATCTGATAAGCACCCACCAGCATAACCCAAAGAAGGGAAACACAAACACTACCACCAAAAAATAACTGGAGTTAACAACCACTTGTCATTAATATTGCTTAATATCAATGGACTCAATTCACCTATAAAAAGACACAGGTTAAGAGAATGGATATGAAAACAGGATCCAACATTCTGCTGTTTACAAGAAACATACCTCAACCTCAAAGACAGACATTACCTCAGAATAAAGGGTTGGGAAAAGGTTTTCCAATCAAATGGACCTAAGAAACAAGTGGGTGTAGCTATCCTAATATTTAACAAAATTGATTTCAAACTAGAATCAATCAGAAGAGATGGAGAAGGACACTTTATACTCATAACAGGAACAATTCATCAAGATGAAGTCTCAATCCCGAATATCTATGCCCCAATATAAGAACACCAACAGAAGTAAAAGAAACATTACTAAAACTTAAATCACACATCAAACCCCACACACTAATAGTAGGAGACTTCAACACTCCTCTTTTGCCAATGGACAGGTCAAACAAACAGAAACTTAACAGAGAAATAAGAGAACTAACAGATGTAATGAATCAAGTGGACTTAACAGACATCCATAGAATATTCCACCCAAACAGAAAAGAATATACCCCCTTCTCAGCATCTCATGGAACCTTCTTTAAAATTGATCACATACTCAGTAACAAAGCAAACATCCACAGATCAAAAAAAAAAATTGGAGTAACCACCTGTGTCTTATTGGATCACCATGGAGTAAAGGTAGAATTTAACAACAATACTACCCCCAGAAAGCCCACAAACTCATGGAATCTGAACAGTCAACTACAGAACCATCCCTGGGTCAAGGAAGAAATAAAGAAATCCAAGTCTTCCTTGAATTCAATGATAATGAAGACACAACATATCCAAACCCATGGGACACTATGAAAGCAGTGCCAAGAGGAAAGTTCATAGCACTGAGTGCCTACATAAAGAAAGTGGACACTGAGGAAATTCAGAGAATCATTAGGTCGTACTACAAAAACCTGTGCTCCACAAAATTGGAAAATGTAAATGAAATGAACAATTTTTTAGATAGTTAGAATATAACAAAATTAAATCAAGACCAGGAGAGCTACTTAAATAGACCTATAAGCCACGAGGAGATAGAAGCTGCCATCATGAACCTCCCAACCTGGGGTTGGAGAGATGGCTCAGTGGTTAAGAGCACTGACTGCTCTTCCAGAGGTCCTGAGTTCAATTCCCAGCAACCACATGGTGGCTCAGAGCCATCTATAATGAGACCTAGTGTCCCCTTCTGGCATGTGGGCACACATGGAAGGAATGCTGTACATATAATAAATAAATAAATCTTTAAAAAAGAAACCTCCCAACCAAAAATAGTCCAGAATTCTACCACAACTTCCAAGAAGAGCTAATATTTATACTCTTCAAAGTGTTCCATATGATAGAAACAGAAGGCTCACTGCCAAACTCATTTTATGAAGCTACAGTTACCCTAATACCAAAACCACACAAAGACTCAACCAAAAAAGTGAATTACAGACCAATCTCACTCATGAACATGGATGCAAAAATTCTGAATAAAATTCTGGCAAACCTAACCCAAGAACACATTAAAAAAGTCATCCATCATGACCAAGTAGGCTTCCTCCCAGAGATGCAGGGTTGGTTCAACATACGAAAATCTATCAATGTAATCCATCATATAAATAAACTGAAAGAAAAAACCATATGATCATTTCATTAGATGCTGAAAAAGCATTTGACAAAATTCAACATCCCTTCATGATAAAGGTTTTAGAGAGATTAGGGATACAAGATCATATCTAAATTTAATGAAAGCAATATACAGCAAGCCGACAGCTAACATCAAATTAAATGGAGAGAAACCCAAAGTGATTCCACTAAAATCAGGAACAAGATAAGGCTGTCCACTCTCTCCATATCTCTTCAACATAGTTCTTGAAGTCTTAGCAACAGCAATAAGACAACATAAGGAGATCAAGGGGATTTAAATTGGAAAGGAAGAAGTTAAACTTTCTTTATTTGCTGATGATATGATAGTCTATATAAGTGACCCTAAAAACCGTACCAGAGAACTCCTACAGCTGATAAATACCTTCAGTGATGTGGCAGGATACAAGATCAACTCAAAAAATCAGTAGCCCTCCTATACACAAAGCATAAAGAAGCTGAGAGGGAAATCAGAGAAACATCACCTTTCACAATAGCTACAAATCGCAGAAAATATCTGGAGGTAACACTAACAAAGGACGTGAAAGACCTATTTGACAAGAACTTTAAGTCTTTGAAGAAAGAAATGGAAAGATTTCCCATGTTCATGGATAGAAAGGATCAACATAGTAAAAATGGCAATCTTACCGAAGGCAATCTATAGATTCACTGCAATCCTGATCACAATCCCAACACAATTCTTCACAGACCTTGAAAGAACAATAATCAATTTCATATGGAAAAACCAAAAACCCAGGATAGCCAAAACAATCCTATACAATAAAGGAACTTCCAGAGGCATCACCATCCCTGACATCGAGCTCTATTACAGAGCTACAGTAATGAAAACAGCTTGGTATTCGCATAAAAACAGATGTTGACCAATGGAATAGAATTGAAGACCTGGATATTAATCCACACACCTATGAACACCTGATTTTTGACAAAGAAGCAAAAAAGATACAATGGAAAAAAGAATGCATCATCAACAAATGGTGCTGGTATAACTGGATGTCAACCTGTAGAAGAATGAAAATAGATCCATTTCTGTTGCTATGCACAAAAATCAAGTCCAAATGGATTAAAGATCTCAATATAAATCTGACCACACTGACCCTGATAGAGGAGAAAGTGGGAAGTAATCTTCAATGCATGGGCACAGGAGACCACTTCCTAAATATAACCCCAGTAGCACAGACAATAAGAGCAACAATAAATAAATGGGACCTCCTGAAACTGAGAAGCTTCTGTAAAGCAAAGGACACAGTCAATAAGACAAAAAGGCAGCCTACTGAATGGGAAAAGATTTTCACACATCCTATGTCCGACAAAGTACTGATCTCCAAAATATATAAAGAACCCAAGAAATTAAACATTAAAATTCTAAATAACCCTATTAAAAAGTGGTGTACTGAACTAAACAGAGAATTCTCAACTGAAGAATTTCAAATGGCCAAAAGATACTTAAGGACATGTTCAACTTCCTTAGCTATTAGGGAAATGCAAATCAAAACAACTATGTCATACCATCTTACACATGTCAGGATGGCTAAGATCAAAAATACTAATGATTTTAGCTTATGTTGGAGAGGATGCGGAGCAAGGGGAACACTTGTCCATTGCTAGTGGGAATGCAAAGTTATGCAACCACTTTGGAAATCAGAGTGGTGGTTTCTCAGAAAACTGGGAGTCAACCTACCTCAGGATTCAGCAATACCACTCTTGAGAAATAATGAAAAGATGCTCAATCATACTACAAAAGCATTTGTTCAACTATGTTCATAGCAGCATTATTTGTAATAGCCAGAACTTGGAAACAATCTAGATGGCCCTCAACAGAAGAATGGATAAAGAAAGTGTGGCATGTATCTACACATTAGAGTACTACTCAACAGTAAAAAATGACATCTTGAATTTTGCATGCAAATGGATGAAATTAGAAAACACTATCCTGAGTGAGGTAACCCAGACCCCAAAAAACGAATATGGTATGTATTCACTCATTAGTGGATTCTAGCCATAAATAAAGGGCATTGAGCCTATAGTTCATGATCCTAGAGAAACTAAGTAATAAGGTGAGCCCAAAGAAAACATATAGACCCACCTGGAAACTGGAAGTAGAGAAACATTTGAGATCAGGAGGGCAGTAGGGTAGAAAGAAAGGGAGAAAGAGGGCTTGAGGAGAACTCACAGGAATGGGATAGTTGAGATGGAGGAAAGACAGATATGAGAGTAAGGAAAGAGATATCTTGACTGAGGAAGCCATTATGGAGTTAGCAAGAGTCCCAGCTCTAGAAAAATGCCCAAGAACCCACAGGGATGACCCCAGCTAAGACCCTAAGCAATAGAGGAGAGGGTGTCTGAACTGTCCTTACCCTGTAGTCAGACTGATTATTATCTTAAATATCACCATAGAACCTTCTAACAACAGACCGGAACAGAGGCAATGATCCACATCAGAGCACTGGACTGAGCTCCCAAGATTCAGTTGAAGAGTGGAAGGAGTGAGAGTATGAGCAAGGAATTCAAGACCATGAGGGGCTCATCCACTGAGAGTTTGCTTGAGATGATGGTAGCTCACCAACTCCAATTGGACCCGTAGTTAATGAGCATGGGAACAACCAAGCCCCTTTGAAGGGGGTTGACAGTTGGGGCAGACTGAGGGGCCACTGATAGTGATACTGGGATTTGTCTCTACTGCATGAACCGGCTTCTTGGGATCCTGTTTCCTTTGGATGTAAAACTTGCTCAACCTAGATGTAGTAGGGAGGGCCTTGCACTCTCCACATGGTGGGGTGCAGGACCCTCTCTTAGCATTGGAGGGGGTGGGATGGGAGTAGAAGGAGGGGAGGGAGGAGGAATTTGGATTGGTAATTTTTTAAGTAACAATATAATTAATTAAAAAATAGCAAAAAAAATCTTCTGTAGGGCTGGATTTTTGATCGATATATTTAAATTTGGTTGTGTCATGAGATATCTTGTTTTCTCCATCTAGTTCATTGAACATTCTGTTGGGTACAGTAGACTGGGCTGGCATCTTTGCTCTCTTCCTGAAGACCTCTGTCCAGGCCCATCTGGCTTTAGAGTCTCAGTTGAGAAGTCAGATATAATTTTAATAGGTCTGCCCTTATATGTTAGTTGGCCCTCTCTCTTGCAGCTTTTAATATTCTTTCTTTGTTATGTACATTTAGTATTCTGATTATTATGTGCCAGGGTGATTTTCATTTCTGGTCCAATCTATTTGGTGTTCTGCAAGCTTCTTGTACATTTATAGCCACATCTTCCTTTAGGCTAGTGACATTTTGTTCTATGATTTTTGCTGAAATATTTTCTGGGCCTTTGACCTGGTATTCTTCTATTCCTATTAATTTTAGGTTTGGTTTTTTCATATGTTCCAGATTTTCCTGGATGTTTTGTTGGGAATTTATTTTAGATATAACATTTTTGACTGATATATCAATTCCTTCTATCATATCTTCTATGCATGAGATTCTCTCTTCTATCTCTAGTATTCTGTTGGTGACACTTGTGTCTGTAATTAGTTTGCATCCCTACATTGTCCATCTCCAGGATTTCCATAGTCTGTGTTTTCTTTATTGCTTCTCTTTCCATTTTCAGGCCTTGAACAGCTTTGTTAACTTGGTTCACCTGTTTGTTTGTATTTTCCTAAATTTCTTTAAGGGATTTATTCAGATCCTCTTTAAGGTCCTCTGTCATCTTCAGGAGATTGGATATAAGGCCATATTCCAACACAGTTGAAGCAAAAGAATATGGCCTTATATCCAATCTCCTGAAGATGATAGAACAAAGCTGTTCAAGGCCTGAAAATGGAAAGATCACGATGTTTTCTCATAGTGGGAACTACTACATATCTTCTAATTTTTCTGGGAGAGACAGAGGTACATTGCTTCTTTCCATATCCCTTATGCTCACATGGCTTGTATCCACAGTGACAGATGATGCACCTATTAAAGGAACAGTTACACAAAAAGGTTTTCACATTGTATTTAAATACTTTAAAGTTTTAGGTCTCTCCCCTGTAACCTTCTTGACTCTCATAAACTGCCCTTCTCACTAACCTATGGTAAGCCAGTAGAAGTGTATGAGCAACATTAGCTTTACTATCCACTATTTGTTTATAAAAGGTCTTAGATAGACCCAGATTCCCTAAGGAAAGTGAATACCTTTATAATACTTGAATGGAATGAACCTAAATGAACGGATAGTTCTACAACATGGATCTCAGGGGGTTATGATTGATAAGGTGACATTTGTTAAGATTTTCCTTGTCTTGTTTCTTAGAGGACTGCCTCACAAACACAGATCTGCTACCTGAAACAGAAGTACATGATGCTTTAAGAATTTAATAATCATCACAAAGCTGTAATTATTTACACTGTTGCTTTTCATTAAATATAAGGGTATATTAAAAATTTTTCAAAGGCATAAATATATCTCCTTCCACATGAGAATTACCTTCCATGTCTTCTACAACTTTGACAGTGTTCTTCAATATTCTGATCTTCCCATTTACAGCCTAAAACATAGTACCAAAATATGATATCTTATTAGAAATTATGAAAAATTTGGGTAATCTTCAGTGATTTTTAGAAGTATGCCTGACTTATTCATCATTCTTCCTCTTTAACAGTAAAATCCTAGTGGAACAAAAATCTCAAAAAAAGGCTTATCCCCTTAAGTAAAAAGCGACAGAAAACTCACACTCTCACCTACAACAGTGAGGTTCTCACAGGTTTCCAACATCACATCTCTGTGGAGACTCTTCTGGAAAGGATCCAGCAAAGTCCATTCTTCATGAGTGAAGTTCACATTCACATCCTCATAGGTCACTGTGTCCTCATAGGTCACTGTGTAATAGAAATGGTGAGATTGACTGATTTCAAATGTACACTTCATTGTATATATATATTTATATAATTTGGTGTGCTGAAAAATATTATTTCATATCACAGAATTTCAAATGCATTCACCAAGTCCTTTAAGAAGGAAACAGAAATGGAGGACTATGACTGTTATTTCTGGGCCTTCTGAGGAGTATTGAAAGAAAATGTGGACTTACATATAGAAAGACTTACATACAGATCAATAGTACTGAGTAAACACCAGGAAAATTGTATCAAAATTACTGGCATTAAAAAAGGATGGACAGGATGGGCATGGTGGTGCACACTTTTAATACCAAAACCAGGAGGCAGAGACAAGTGAATCTCTGTGATTTCCAGGCCAGACTGGTTTGGATAGAGATTTCCAGGACAGCCAAAAAGGTACATACTGAGACCCTGTCTAAAACAAACAGGAAAAGTAGAAAGAGAACACTCGGGCTCACTCTACATTCTACCAATGAGTTAAACACCTACTCCATAAATGTACTTGTCTTTTAGAAAACTGGAGAGCCTTATCTAAACTCTAAGGGCCATATGACATTTCTATGAAGGAATGCATTTTTAAATAAGTTATTGACTGACAGATCAAAAGAGTTCTCAAAAACATTAATAGTAAGTAAAGGCTGATGCTAAAAAAAACTCAATCGAACAAACAAACAAAAAAACAAAACAGTAGAGTACAAAGATGCTTCAATGGTAATGATTACCTGTTGTTTTTGCATTAGACTGACATCAATCCCCTGAACTCACTTGGAGCTCCCAACAATTTGTAATTCCAGATCAAGAAAATCCAATGATCTCTTCTGACTTCAGTGAACACCAGCACCACTCACAGTACACATGCATACACACACACACACACACACACACACACACACACACACACACACACACATATATGAGAAAGACTTATGCATACATTTCAAAAACTAAAAATAAAGAAATTAAAACATGCATAAAGAAATAGAGAAAGTTATGCATCTGCAATGTATTGATTCAGGAGATCAGTATTAATGTCATGAAAGTATGCCATCCTGGCGGGGAAAAATGATTATTTTATGCCAAAGCTTAAAAGTAAAGAAGTGAGTAAAGCTCAGCAGAAGAGCAAATGCTTCACATGTACACAAACCTAACTCTATTAGTCAAATACATAATAAAAATATCAGGGCAGAAAAATGGCTTAGCAAGGAAATGCAATTGGTTCTGTTTTACCTTACATTATTTAGGGATGGAGTCTATTATGGCAATAGTGGTGTGGTTGCATAAGAAAGAAGGGAGCTCCTCCACCTGCCTCAGTTTCTTCAGCCAGCCAGCATGCAAGCTTCCTGCAGGTAGGAACATCCCTACCCCATCTATTGGACCCTGAAAGCTACAAGTCCCACTCCACCCCAAAACCTATTCCCTGTGACCTCAGAGGAACTCTGAAACACAGGTTTCAATAACACAGAGAGGACCAAGAGGTGAGTGACCATCCACCCAGTGGGGCACCCCACTCTCTAGACCCTTCACACTGGGATAAAACTCCGAGCCTCTCTTCCACCTGCCTCAGCTTCCCCAGCCAGCCAGAAGGCAGGCCTCCTCCAACATCCCCACCCCACCAAACTCTGTAAACTACAAGTCCCACTCTGCCCCCAAGCCCTCCTATCCCCCTCGACCTCAGAGGAACTCTGAAACATAGGATACAACTACACAGAAAGGACCAAGAGAGGAATTATGAAGCACAGGCTGTGACTGCACAGAGTGGACCAAGAGAGTGAACCAAGGGAAACCTCAGTAGCTTCCTGAGACACAGACAGCAATGGTACATAGCAGACCAAGAACAGCTCCCAATGGCACAGTTAGCAACTGCAAGGATTAGACCAAGATGCAAACACATTGCCGGCACAAGCTGGAGGAAGAAATGGGTAGGTGCCAATGCAAGAATTCATTCAATAACCTAAAAAGCAACATGGCAACACCAGAACCCAGTGGTCATACAACAAGAAGACTTGATCATCCCAACCCAAAGAAGCAGAAGAAAATGATTTTAAGTGTAACTTTATGAGGATGATGGAGACCTGCAAAGACAAAATGAAAATTTCAAATGGAGAAAAAGACAAAAAATTGGAAGAAATCAATAAATCTCTCAAAGAAACCCAAGAAAAACAATCAAACATGCGAAGCAAACAGTTCAAACATTTCAAGACTTGAAGACTGAAATAGAGGCAATAAAGAAAACACAAACTGAGGGAATTCTGGAAACGGAAATCTGGGTAAACGAATGGAAACTACAGAGGCAAGCATAACCAACAGAATACAAGAGGTGGTAGACAGAATCTCAGGAGCTGAAGATACTACAGAGAAAACAGATTCATCGGTCAAAGAAAGCATTAAATCTAACAAATCCTTAACACAAAACATCCAGGAAATCTGGGACACCATGAAAAGACCACACCTAAGAATAATAGGGATAGAAGAAGTAGGAAAAAACCCAGCTCAAAGGCATAGAAAATATATTTAACAAAATCATAGAAGAAAACTTTTCCAACCTAAAGAAGGATATCCCTATAAAGGTACAAAAAGCTTACAGAACACCAAATAGACTGGACCAAAAAAAAGCCCCCTGCCACATAATAATAAAAATGGAAAACATACAGAATAAAGAAAGAGTAGTAAGAGCTTCAAAGGAAAAAGGTTAAGTAATATATAAAGACAGACCTAATAAAATTACACCCAACTTCTCAATAGAAATCATGAAAACCAAAAGGTCCTGGGCAGATGTGCTACAGACACTAAGAGGCCACAGATGCAAGCCCAGATTATTATACCCAGCAAAGCTTTCAATCCCTACAAATGGAGAAAACAAGATATTTCATGACAAAATCAGATATAACAATACCTATGCACAAATCCATCCCTACAGAAAGCACTAGAAGGAAAACTCCAAACCAAGGTAGCTAAATACACCCATAAAAACACAGGCAACAGATAGTCTCACACCAGCAAACCCTAAAGAAGGGAAGCATAAACACTACCACCAAAAAATAACAGGAATTGACAATCACTGGTCATTAATATCTCTTAATATCAATGGACCCAATTCACCTATAAAAAGACACAGGCTAAGAGAATGGATATGAAAATAAGACCCTTTCTTCGGTTGTATATAAGAAACATATCTCAACCTTGCAGACAGACATTACCTCAGAGTAAAGGGTTGGAAAAAGAGTTTCCAATCAAATGGACCTAAAAAACAAGTGGGTGTAGCTATCCTAATATCTAACAAAATAGACCTCAAACTAAAATCAATCAGAAGAGATAGAGAAGAACACTTTGTATGCATAACAGGAACAATTCATCAAGGTGAAGTCTCAATCCTGAACATCTATGCCCCAAATACAAGAGTACCCACATATGTAAAAGAAACATTACTAAAGCTTAAATCACACATCAAACCCCACACACTAATAGTAGGAGACTTCAACACCCCACTCTCCACAGTGGACAGGTCAACCAGACAGAAACTTAACAGAGAAATAAGAGAACTAACAGATGTCACAACTCACATGGACTTAACAGACTTCTTCTTCTTCTTCTTCTTCTTCTTCTTCTTCTTCTTCTTCTTCTTCTTCTTCTTCTTCTTCTTCTTCTTCTTCTTCTTCTTTTGAGACAGGGTTTCTCTGTGGCTTTGGAGACAGTCCTGGAACTAGCTCTTGTAGACCTGGCTGGTCTTGAACTCACAGAGATCCGCCTGCCTCTGCCTCCTGAGTGCTGGGATTGAAGGCGTGCGCCACCACTGCCTGGCGGACTTAACAGACTTCTACAGAACATTCCACCCAAACACAAAAGAATATACCTTCTTCTCATCACCTCATGAAGCCTTCTCTAAAACTGCCCACATGCTCGGTAACAAAGCAAACCTCAACCTATACAAAAAAATTGGAATATCCCCCTGTATCTTGTCGTTCACCATGGTTTAAAGTTAGAATTTAACAACACTAATTGCAGAAAGCCTGCAAACTCATAGAAATTGAACAGTGCTCAACTGAATAACCCCTGAGTCAAGGTAGAAATAAAGAAATTAAAGACTTCCTAGAATTCAATGAAAATGAAGGCACCGTGTACCCAAACCTGTGGGACACCATGAAAGCAGTGCTAAGAGGAAAGTTCATAGCACTAAGTGCCTACATAAAGAAAGTGAAGAAATCTCACACTAGCGACTTAACAGCACACCTAAAAGCTCTAGACAAAAAGAAGCAGACTCACCAAGGAGGAGAAGACAATAGGAAATAATCAAATTAAGGGCTGAAATCAATAAAATAGAAACAAAGGAAACAATACAAAGAATTAATAAAGCAAAGAGCTGGTTCTTTGAGAAAATAAACAAGATAGACAAACTCTTATCCAAATGAATCAAAAGGCAGAGATAGAACACCCAAATTAACAAAATTAAAAATGAAAATGGGGAAAATAACAACAAACACTGAGGAAATCCAGTAAATTATTACATCATACTACAAAAACCTATATTCCACAAAATTGGAAAATATAAGAGATATGGCCCACATACCAAAATTAAATCAAGACCAGGTGAACAATTTAAACAGAAATATGACCAGCAAGGAAACAGAAGCAGTCATCAAAAGTCTCCCAACCAAATAAAGCCCATGACTTTGGTGCGGAATTCTACCAGAACTTCCAAGAAGAGCTCCTCAAAGTGCTCCACATAAAAGAAACAGAAGGAACACTGACAAAACTCTTGGTGAAGCTAAGTTACCCTGATACCAAAACCACACAAAGACTCACCAAGAAAGAAAATTACAGACCAATCTCACGCATGAACATGGATGCAAAAAAAAAAAAAACTCAATAAAATACTGGCAAAACAAATCCAAGAACACATAAAAAAAATCACCCACCATGATCAAGTTGGTTTCATTCCAGAGATGCAGGAATGGTTCAACATATGATAATCTATCAGTGGAATCCACCCTATACATAAACTGAAAGAAAAAAAAAACATATGATCATCTCATTAGATGCTGAAAAAGTATTCAACAAAATCCAACACCCATTCATGATAAAAGTCTTGGAGAGATCAGGAATACAAGGAACATATCTAAACATAATAAAAGCAATATACAGCAAGCTGACAACCACCACCAAATTAAATGGAGAGAAACTCAAAGCAATTCTACTAAAATCAGGAACAAAACAAGGCTGTCCATGCTCTTCCTATCTATTCAACATAGCTCTTGCTATATAGTTTTTGCTAGAGCAATAAGACAACGAAAGGAGATCAAGGAGATACAAATTTGAAAGGAGGATGCAAAATTTTCACTATTTGCAGATGATATAATACTATATGTAAGTGACCCCAAAATCTCTACCAGGCAACTCCTATAGCTGATAAACACCTTTAGCAATGTGGCAGGATACAAGATCAACTCACAATAAATCAGTAGCCCTCCTACATACAAATGACAATGAAGCTGAAAAAGAAATCAGAGAAACATCACCATTCACAATAGCCACAAATAACATAAAATATCTGGGGGTAACACTAACAAAGAACGTTAAAGACCTATTTGATAAGAACTTTAAGTCTTTGAAGAAAGAAACTGAAGAAGATACCAGAAAATGGAAAGATCTCCCATGCTCTTGGATTATTGTAATAAAAATGACAATCCTATCAAAAGCAATCTACAGATTCAATGCAGTCCTGATCACAATTCCAACACAATTCTTCACAGACCTTGAAAGAACAATATTCAGTTTCATATAGAATAGCAAAAAACCCAGGACAGCCAAAACAATCCTATACAATAAGGGAACTTCCAGAGGCATCACCATCTCTGACATCAATCTCTATTATAGAGTTACAATAATGAAAACAGCTTGGTATTGAAATAAAAACAGACAGGTTGACCAATGGAATCGAATCAAAGACCCAGATATTAATCCACAAACCTATAGGCATCTGATTTTTGATAAAGTAACTAAAAATATACAATGGAAAGAAGAAAGCATATTCAACAAATGGTGCTGGCATAACTGGATGTCAACCTGTAGAAGAATAAAAAAATAGATCCATATCTATTGCCATGCACAAAACTCAAGTCCAAATGGATTAAAAGACCTCAATATAAATCGGACCACACTAAACCTGATAGAAGAGAAAGTGGGAAGTAGCCTTTAATGCCTGGGCACAGGAGACCACTTTCTAAGTATAATCTCAGTAGCACAGATACTGACAGCAACAATAAAAAAAATGGGACCTCCTGAAACTGAGAAGCTTCTGTAAAGCAAAGGACACAGTCAATAAGACAAAAAAGCAGCCTACTGAATGGGAAAAAATCTTCACCAACCCACATCAGATAGAGGACTGATCTCCAAAATATATAAAGAACTCAAGAAATTAGGCATCAAAATTCCAAATAATCTAATTAAAAGATGGGGCATAGATCTAAACAGGGAATTCTCAACAAAAGAATCTCAAATGGCCAAAAGATACTTAAGGAAATGTTCAACATCCTTAGCCATTAGGAAAATGCAAATCAAAAGAACTCTGAGATACCATCTTACACCTGTCAGAATGGCTAAGATCAAAAACACCAATGAAAGCTTATGCTGGAGAGAATGTGGAGTAAGGGGAACACTCTTCCATTGCTGGTGAGAATGTAAACTTGTACAACTACTCTAGAAATCAGTATGGTAGTATGTCAGAAAATTGGGAATCAACTTACCTCAGGACCCAGCAATACCACTTTTGGGCATATATCCAAAGGATGCTCAATCATACTACAAGGATATCTGTTCAACTATATTCATAGTGGCATTATTTGTCATAGCCAGAACCTATGAACAACCTAGATGCCCCTCAACTGAAGAATGGCTAAAGAAAATGTGGTACATTTACACAATGGAGTATACACAATGGAGTACTACTCAGAGGTAAAAAAACAATATCTTGAAATTTGCATGCAAATGAATGAAACTAGAAAAAAAAATCCTGAGTGATGTAAATCAGACTCAGAAAAATGAACATGGTATGTCCTCACTCATAAGTGGATACTAGTTAAGCAAAGGATAGCGAGTCTATAGTAAATGACCCTAGAAGCTAAGTAACAAAGTGACCATAAGAGAAACACATATAGATCCCCCTGGGACAGGGAAATAAATAAGACCTCCTAACAAAATTGGGAACATGGGGTTGGGGGGAGAAGGGAAGGTAGAAGGTGAAGAGGAGGGGAGAAGTGGAGCGGGGAGGAAAACTTGAGGGAATGGGATGGTTGAGATGGGGGTAGGACAGAGACGGAGAGCAAGGAAAGAATTATTTTGATTGAGGGAGCCATTATGGGACTAGCAAGAAACCTGGTACTAGAGAAATTACCAGGAATCCACAAGGATGATCCTAGCTAAGACCCTAAGCAATTGTGGAGAGGGTGCCTGAACTGGCCTTGCCCTGTATTCAGACTGATGGTATCTTAAATATCACCATAGAACCTTCATCCAGCAACTGATGGAAACAGAGACAGAGACCTGCAGTGGAATACCTGCCTGAGCTCCCAAAGTCCAGTTGAAGAGTGAGAAGAGTGAGAATATGAGCAAAGAGGTAAAGACCATTATGGGTTCACCCACTGTTTCAGTCTACCTGAGGTAATGGGAGCTCAACAACTCAGGCCAGACAGGGAACAAACCAGCATAGGACCAAATGTCCCTCTGAATGTGGGTAAGAGCTGTATGGCTTAGGCGGACTATGGGGCCACTGGCAGTGGAACCAGGATTTGTCCCTGCTGCATGTACTTGCTTTTTTGGGACCTATTCTCTTTGGATGGATACCTTGCTCAGTCTGGATATAGTGGGGAGGGCCTTGGTCCTTCCTCAGAGCAATGTGCCTTGCCCTCAATGGGGAGTGGATGGGGTGTAGGTTGTGGGGGAAGGTGGAGGAAATGGAAGGAAGGGAGGGAGTGGGAACTAGGATTGGTATGTAAAATGAAAAAAGATAGTTTATTTTCCTTTTTAAAAAATAAAATAAAAATTAAAAAAAAGAAGGAAGGGAGCTGCTCAGTTTCAACCACAGAAAGAAAAGTATGGTTGGACTGTCTGTAAACACTCCACACCCATTCCTAGAAACTAACACACTCTAGAAAGGCCCCTCATCCTAGCAGTTCCATATGCAGCCCAATGAAAACTACACCACAAAGTCTCAAATACATCTTTGTACTTGGGAGATTTTTCATTCAACTCACCACATTTTCATACACAGGTCTTGACTGGTTCACAATAAACCCATAATGCAAAATGCAATTAGCCTAACGACAAAGAACCCCGATATTCTGAAACAGTCCCAGTACTCTTAAGAATGTACAATGTTGGCCAGGTAGTGGTGGCGCATGCCTTTAATCCCAGCACTTGGTAGGCAGAGGCAGGCAGATCTCTGTGAGTTCGAGGCCAGCCTGGTCTACAAGAGCTAGTTCCAGGACAGGCTCCAAAGCTACAGAGAAACCCTGTCTTGACAAAAAAGGAGAATGTATAATGCTATGAGCAAGGGGTGTCAAGATCATGATTGACAGTTGATCATGATTGATCAGAGACAGTTGACCCAAACTTGAGGGAGCTCATAGACTCTATACTGATAGCTGCGGACCCCGCATGGCACCAAACCAGGCCATTTGAATGTGGGTGACAGTTCTGTATCCTGGTATGTTTGTGGGACCTCTGGCAGTGGGACCAGGATCTATCCCTAGTGCATGAGCTGGGTTTTTGAAGCCCATTCCATATGGTGGTATGCCTTGCTCAGCCTTGATGCAGGGTGGGAAGCTTAGTCCTCAACTGAACAGTGCCTGGCTTTGTTGACTCCGCATGGGAGGCCTTACCATTTCTTAGGAGTGAGGTGGACTGGGGAGGGGGGAGGGGGGAGGAGGAAGAGAAGGAGAGGGAATTGTGGTTGGTATGTAAAATAAATAAAAATATATAAAAAACGTTAAATGTGTTTTCTGACATTCAAGGCAGTCTCTTGACTGATATCTTTTAAATCAAAAACAAATTATATCTATGCAACACACAAATATATGGAATACACATTTACTTTTCAAGGAAGTAAAAAAAAGATTGGACCAAGACAAGACAGAAGCCTTGCTGGCCAAACACCAACTCATGAAACTTTGCGTCAGATACCAAAGGGCTGAGGGGGCTCTTTCTCTCTGAAGCTTTTCACACATCTCTCTCTTTGGCAACTTCCACTCCCTACATGAAGCAATTCATCAAAGGTGTCTCAAAGCTTGGGTATCTCAATCTAGTGCTCTCAAAATGCAACCCTGTCTTCATTTTAATATCTTCATGGAATGAACTCTCCCATCTTCTCCCTGGGGCAATGACTCTGCCAAGCAGGTGGCTGCAACAGTGCTGAACTGAAGCCCAGAGGAAGAACCCACGACCTTTAAATTGTGCATCTTTCTTCTTTCAAGAAAATGTGACACATCAATGATGCATGTACATGGGGTTCTAGGTTCATATGGCTCTGCCCCACTGGAGCACACCAGCAACGAATTCTGTATGAAGTTGCCTTTTCCTTCACTATTTAAATGCTTGGCTGGTTGAGCAGTACCCTTGCAACATCTTTTCTGTATTTTCAAAGAGAAACAGGTACCTTCTCTTTAATGGCCTTAAACTCCCTGATAATTACAGCCTCTTGTTGGAGGCTGCTCATTTGTTCCCTTTTTCTCAGAACTGAAATAATCATACAGAAACTGTATTTTTTCTTTATATTTTTCTATGTTTATTTCCTTTTTTCCCCATGATATTTATTGAGCTCTACATTTTTCTCTGCTCCCCTTCCTGCCACTCCCCTCCCTCCTTCAACCCTCCCCACAAGGTCCCCATGCTCCCAATTTATTCAGGAGATCGTGTCTTTTTATACTTTCTACTTTCCACGTAGATTAGCTCTATGCAAGTCTCTCTTAAGGTCCGTATTGTTGTCTAAGTTCTCTGGGAGTGTGGTTTGTAGGCTGGTTTTCTTTGCCTTATGTTTAAAAACCACCTATGAGTGAATACATGTGATAATTGTCTTTTTGTGTCTGGGTTACTTCACTCAAAATAATGTTTTCTAGCTCCATCCATTTTCCTGCAAAATTCAAGCTGTCGTTATTTTTTTCTGCTGTGTAGTACTCCATTGTGTAAATGTACCACATTTTTCTTATCCATTCTTCGATCGAGGGGCATTTAGGTTGTTTCCAGTTTCTGGCTATGACAAATAAAGCTGCTATGAACATAGTTGAGCACATGTCCTTGTGGCACCATTGAGCATCCTTTGGATATATACCCAAAAGTGGTATTACTGGGTCTTGAGGAAGGTTGTTTCCTAATTTTCTGAGAAATCGCCACACTGACATCCATAAGGGTTGTACCAGCTTGCATTCCCACCAGCAATGCAGAAGTGTTCCCTTTCCCCCACAACCTCTCCAGCATAAGTTGTCATCAGTGTTTTTGATCTTGGCCATTCTTACATGTGTAAGATGGAATCTCAGAGTTGTTTTGATTTGCATTTCTCTGATGACTCAGGATGTTGAACATTTCCTTAAGTGTCTTTCAGCCATTTTAGATTCCTCTGTTGAGAGTTCTCTGTTTAGGTCTGTGCTCCATTTTTTTTTATTGGATTATGTGTTCTTTTGGTGTCCAATTTCTTGAGTTCCTTGTATATTTTAGAGATCTGTCTGATGTGGGGTTAGTGAAGATCTTTTCCCATTCTGTAGGCTGTCGTTTTTTCTTGTTGACCATGTCCTTTGCTTTACAGAAGCTTTTCAGTTTCAGGAGGTCCCATTTATTAATTGTTTCTCTCAGTGTCTGTGCTGCTGGGGTTCTATTTAGGAAGTGGTTCCCTATGCCAATGCGTTCAAGTGTACTTCCCACTTTCTCTTCTATAAGGTTCAGTGTGACTGGCTTTATATTGAGGTCTTTGATCCATTTGGATTTGAGTTTTGTACATGGCGATAGATAGGGGTCTACTTTCATTTTTCTACATGTTGATATCCAGTTATGCCAGCCCCACTTGTTGAATATGCTTTCTTTTTTCCATTTGATAGTTTTTGCTTCCTTGTCAAATATCAGGTGTTCAAAGATGTGTGGATTGATATCTGGGTCTTCTATTCGGTTCCACTGGTCCTCCTGTCTGTTCTTATGCCAGCCCAGGCTGTTTTCAGTACTGTAGCTCTGTAGTAGAGTTTGAAGTCAGGGATTGTGATGCCTCCAGAAGTTCTTTTGTTACCCAGATTGTTTTGGCTATCCTGGTTTTTTTGCTTTTCCAAATGAAGTTGAGTACTGTTCTTCTGAGGTCTTTGAAGAATTTTGTTGGGATTTTGATGGGCATTGAGTTGAATCTGTAGATTGCTTTCGATAGGATTGCCATTTTTACTATAATAATTCTGCCTACCCAAGAGCATGGGAGGTCTTGCCACTTTCTGGTGTCTTCTTCAATTTCTTTCTTCAAAGATTTAAAGTTCTTGTCATACAAGTCTTCCACTTGTTTGGTTAGAGTTACTCTGAGATAGTTTATGCCATTTGTGGCTATTGTGAAGAGTGCTGATTCTCTGATTTCTTCCTCAGCCCTCTTATCATCTATGTAAGGAGGGCTACTGATTTTTTTTGGGTTAATCTTGTATCCTGCTACATTGCTGAATGTGTTTATGAGTTGTAGAAGTTCTTTGGTAGAATTTTTTGGGATCACTTATGTAAACTATCATATCATCAGCAAACAGAGTTTGACTTCTTCTTTTCCAATTTGTATCCCCTTGATCTCTCTTTGGTGTCTTATTGCTCTAGCTAGGACCTCAAGAACTATATTGAATAGGTATGGAGAGAGTGGACAACCTTGTTCCTGATTTCAGTGGAATCGCTGGGAGTTCCTCTCCATTTACTTTGATGCTGGCTGTTGGCTTGCTGTATAGTGCCTTAATTATGTTTAGGTATGTTCCTTGTATCCCTGCTCTCTCCAATACTTTTATCAGGAAGGGATGTTGTATTTTGTCAAATGCTTTTTTGGCATCTAATGAGATGATCATGTGGTTTTTATTTTTTAGCTTGTTTATATGGTGGATTACATTGACAGATTTCTGTATGTTGAACCATCCCTGCATCTGTGGGATGAAGCCGACTTGGTCATGGTGGATGATGGTTCTCCTGTGTTCTTGGATTCCATTTGCTAGTATTTTATTTAGTATTTTTGCATCAATGTTCATGAATGAGATTGGTCTGTAATTCTGTTTCTTAGTATTGTCTTTTTGTGGTTTGGGTATCAGGGTAATTGTAGCCTCATAAAAAGAGTTTGGCAATGTTCCCTCTGCAGAAACTGTATTTTTAAAACACTGCTTGGCCAATAGCTTAAGTGTATTGCTAGCTAGCCCTTATATCTTAAATTAACCACTTTCCAATTTTTTATATTTTACCATGAGGCTCATGTTCCAGGGCACGTCTGTCTCCTCCAGCAGCTACATGGCATCTCACTGACTGTACCTACTCTCTCTCTCTCTCTACATCCCTGTTTGGGTTTCCCATGGTTTTTCTCTGCTAAGCCATTGGCTGAAAGCAGCTTTATTCATTAACCAATAAAAGCAACACATATACAGGTCCTCCCACACCAGCCTCTGTTTAATGACATGACTGCCTTCTGTGTTTTGTTCTTGCCAAACAAACACATAGGTTTAATTAATATTTGCCCCTATTGTTGCTCTTATTCCCTATGGATCTGCATGAGTCATCAGTAATAACCAAGCCACAGACTAAATATTTTGTCAAGACAATCCATGACTCTTTAATTTAGCCTTACTCATTTTCTCAGCACATGGGACAAATGTATAGACAATATGCCAAAATATTACACAAAACATCTATCTTAGTTACTGTTCTATTGCTGCGAAGAAATACTATGAACAAGGAGTGTTATAATGCAAGGCTTTTAATTTGGGGGTTGAACACAGACACATTCCTTTATTATCATCATGAATGGCATTAAGATAGGCATGCATGGGACTAAGAATCATATCCTGATAAAGACATGCAAGCAGAAAGAAACCCTTGTATTGGCTTGGACTTTTGAAACCTCAAAGCCCATCTACAGGGACACCTGAACAAACAAGACACCCATATTCCCACAAGGGCAGACCTCCTAATTTTACACAATTTGTTCTACTAACTGGGGAGCAAGCATTCAAAGACAGGAACCTGAGGGTGGTTAGCAAATCTAAACTGTGAAAGAAATGCAACCTAGGTAGAAAGAACTTTAAAGAACAACAGTGAGAGAAATAGAAGAAAAATGCAATAACAATGGGCAGGGAGAGGAAATGGTGGGGTAGAAGAGGGGTGGGAGAAAAAAATAAAGGAAGAAAATATTTACCCCAAATTGAGGGGAGCCTGTACTTCTTGACGGATTACATGTTTTATCAATATAATATTCCCTGAGTGCATGGCATTATCCCTTTTTTGCCTTCCCTCAAAAATCCTGGGAAACCTTGGATCAGGTCTGGAAAACACAGGGAAGTTAGTTTCTTGGTATTTTAAGTATTACTTTGGTAGATGATGCCATCTGAAAGCTGAATTTCTTTTTTTAATTGATTTTTACTGAGCTCTACATTTTTCTCTGCTCCCCTCCCTGCCTCTCCCCTCCCCTTCAGTCCTCTCCAAAAGTCCCCATGCTTCCAATTTACTCAGGAGATCTTGTCTTTTTCTACTTCCCATGTAGATTAGATCCATGTATGTCTCTCTTAGGTTCCTCATTGTTGTCTAGGTTCTCTGGAATTGTGATTTGTGGGCTGGCTTTCTTTATATTTAAAAACCACCTATGAGTGAGTACATGTGATAATTGTCTTTCTGTGTCTGGGTTACCTCATTCAAAATAATGTTTTCTAGCTCCATCCATTTTCCTGCAAAATTCAAGATGTCATTATTTTTTTCTGCTGTAGTACTCCCTCAAAAAATCAGTTTACCCAACTGCTGACTGAGATGAACCTAGCACACAGGATACACCATTGAAAGACTTGATTAACAGCACTCCCAACAGCAAGAAGCAGTATGGACAGAACTATGCCCATATTCCCAAATATTGTTTATAATTGTTTGTTTACATTTAAAGGGGATATGCTAAAGAGATGAATAATTTGCTTTGGTATGTGTCTGGTTTATTGATACAAATTTAAGGTCAGTTTTGTTATATGTATATTTCTGCTCTTGTTTAAGGTATTGTGTGTGTAGCTCATTTAAAAATGTAATGTATAATTAAGGAATATAGATTAATAGATAATCATCTATAATAGTCAAGCTTGTAGTCATGTTAGTTAGGTTTTATAGATATATAAAGATATATTTCAGTTAGATAGGTATTCTTCAAATCTTTCAGAGACCTTCAATATGGAATTTAAAATGTTTTAAGAACTCAGGACTTTTCATGACAATGAAACATATCTGCTCCTGGCAGCACCAAGCTACTTCAAGAGGAAGATGGGCATCAACGAGGCTCCTTATGGAGTTGGTTAGCCATTTGAGCAAGAAACTGCTCTTGCCTGGACTGCTAGACTGGACATGCAGGACCCGTAGAGAAATGAGTGCCTGAACCAAACCCTTGCGGTCCTGACTTCCTTACTCATCATCTCCCTCCTTCTGCTCTTCAACTGCACCTTGGGATCTCAGTCCAGTGCTCTGATGTGGGTCTCTGTCTCTATCTCCATCCATAGCTGGACAAAGATTCTATGGTGATATTTGAGATAATCATCAGTGTGATTATGGGGCAAGGCCAGTTCAGGCCCCCTCTCCTCTGCTGCCCAAGGACCTAGCTGATTGTTGATTTTCTCAAAGAACCAGCTCTTTGTTCCATTGATTCTTTGTATTGTTTTCTGTGTCTCTTTTTTGTTGATTTCAGCCCCCAGTTTGGTTATTTCCAGTCTTCTACTCCTCCTGGGTGAGTCTGCTTCTTTTTCTTCTAGAGCTTTTAGGTGTGCTGTTAATTCTCTAATGTGAGCTTTCTCCATTTTCTTTATGTGGGCACTAAGTGCTATGAACTTTCCTCTTAGCACTGCTTTCATAGTGTCCCATAGATTTGGGTATGTTGTTTCTTTATTTTCATTTAATTCAAGGAAGACTATAATTTCTTTCTTTATGTCTTCCCTGACCCAGGGGCGGTTTAGTAGTTGACTGTTCAGTTTCCATGAGTTTGTAGGCTTTCTGTGGGTAGAATTGTTGCTAAATTCTAACTTTATTCCATGGTGATCTGATAAGACACAGATGGTTACTACAACAATTTTTTTTGTATCTGTGGATGTTTGCTTTGTTACCAAGTATGTAATCAATTTTCAAGAGGTTCCATGAGATGCTGAGAAGGAGATATATTCTTTCCTGTTTGGGTGGAATGTTCTATAGGTGTCTGTTAAGTCCATTTGATTCATTACATCTGTTAGTTCTCTTATTTCTCTGTTAAGTTTCTGTCTGGTTGACCTGTCCATTGGTGTGAGAGAAGTGTTGAAATCTCCTACTGTTAGTGTGTGGGATTTGATGTGTGCTTTGAGTTCTAGTAATGTTTCTTTTACATATGTGGGTGCTTTTATATTAGGAGCATAGATATTCAGGATTGAGACTTCATTCTGATGAATTGTTCCTGTTATGAGTATGAAGTGTCCATCTCCATCCCTTCTGATTGATTTTAGTTTGAAGTCAATTTTGTTAGATTTTAGTGTAGCCACACCACTTGTTTCCTAGGTCCATTTGATTAAAAAACCTTTTCCCAACCTTTACTCTGAGGCAATGTCTGTCTTTGTGGTTGAGGTGTGTTTCTTGTTGGATCCAGTTTTTGTATCCATTCTCTTAACCTGTGCCTTTTTATAGATGAATTGAGTCCATTGATGTTAAGTGATATTAGTGACCAGTGGTTGTTAACTTTGGTTATTTTTTTGGTGGTAGAGTTTGTGTCTTTCCCTTCTTTGAGCTGTGATGGTGGAGGGTTGTTAGATGTCTGTTTTATTATTGATGTTGTTGGCTTCCTTGGGTTGTGGTTTTCCTTCTAGTATTTTCTATAAGGCTGGGTTTGTGGCTATGTATTGTTTAAGTTTGGTTTTGTCCTGGAATATCTTGTTTTCTCCATCAATAGTGAAAGAATATACTTTGTTGGGTATAGTCATCTGGGCTTGCATCCATGGTCTCTTAGTGTCTGCAGCACATCTATCCAAGACCTTTTGGCTTTTCATGGTTTCAATAGAGGAGTCATGTGTAATTCTGATACGTTTACCTTTATGTTACTTGACCCTTTTCCTTTGCAGCTCTTAATATTCTTTCTTTATTCTGTATGTTTTGTGTTTTGATTATTATATGGCGAGGGGATTTTTTTTTGATCCAGTCTCTTCGGTGTTCTGAATGCTTGTTGTACCTTATAGGAATATCCTTCTTTAGTTTGGGAAAGTTTTCTTCTATAGTTTTGTTGAATATATTTTCTGGACCTTTGAGCTGTAATTTGTCTCCTTCTTCTACTCCTATTATTCTTAGGTTTGTTCTTTTCATGGTGTCCCAGATTTCCTTGATGTTTTGTGTTAAGAATTTTTTGGATTTGCTGTTTTCTTTAATCAATTAGTTTATTTCCTCTATAGTATCTTCAGAATCTGAGATTCTTTCTTCTATCTCTTGTATTCTGTTGGTTATACTTGTCTCTGTAGTTCCTGTTCATTTACCCAGATTTTCCATATCCTGTCTTCCCTTGGTTTGTATTTTCTTCATTGCCTCCATTTCAGTTTTCATGTCTTGAACTGTTTCCATTACCTGTTTGATTGCTTTTTCTTGGTTTTCTTCAGTATCTTTGAGGGATTTATTCATTTTTTTTCTAACTTTTTGTTAGTCTTCTCATCCATTTTTCAAGGGAGTTTTTCACATCCTGTTAAAGTCAATATTACTTTCATAATGCTACATTTAAAGTTGATTTCTTCTACTTCTTCTGGATTAGGTTGTTCAAGTCTTCCTGTTGCATGTTCGCTGGATTCTGGTGTTATCATGTTGCTTTTCAGGTTGTTGGAGGAATTCTTGCATTGGTGTCTGCCCATCTCTTCCTTCAAATGTGGTCAGGGGATTCTTGGCAGCTTGGTCCAATCTTTGCTGTGGCTGTGTACTTGGGCATTTTTCTTGGTCTGCCCTCTTTTAGGTTCTCTCAGCACTGGATATGGCTCTCAAATCCCCTCCACCATGAAATAGGCTGTGCTGTGGATCTAATCCTCAGATGGAAAGGAGTGCTTGCGGGCAACCTGGGGTCTGATAAATAGAGAAAGCCGGTAGTCAGGGAGAAGCCCTGCTGAATGGCCACAAAGTTTAGGGGATTGGAGGGTGACTTTACTCCTTTTCCGGGGTGTCCGGCTGGCTGTACAGGCACACACTTACTCCTCCGAATGGATCTCCTGGTACAGGAGCAGGGCCACTTGCTGGCCAAGGACCTCACAGACAAAAGGGTGGGCTTGGTAGGTGCAGGTCAGATGCAACAAAGAAACCCCTGCAGCAATTGCACTCACCACTGTGTCCCCAGACTCTTAGCCCAGAAGCAGGCTGAGTTGGGGAATCCTAGGACCCTGCAGATGGAAAGGGGTACTTGGGGGCAAAAGCTGGGCTGGGATAAATAGAGAAAGCCAGTAGCCGGGGAGAAGCCCCGCTGAATGGCCAGAATGTTTAGGGGGTTGGAGGGTGCCTGTATTCCGTTCCCGGGGCGGCCGGCTGGCCGGGAGGGCACACACTTCCCTTTTCTGCCTTTTTAAGGAAGAGCAGGTGCCTTCTCTATCATGGCCTTAACCTCCCTGATAATGACAGCCTCTGTGTCACAACATGACAGCCTCTGTGTCAGCACGTGACGGCATCTGCGTCAGCTCACGACTGTCTCTGTATCAGCTCATGATAGCCCTTTGAAATGACTCAGTGTTGTTCTACTTTTCAAACCACACAGATTTCACTCGTTTCTGCCCCTACAGTTGCTCTTGTTCACCATGGACCTACATGAGTTGTCAAAATTAACTGTATCATGGACTGTATGTTTTGTCAGTACAGTACGTTACTCTTTAATATAGCCTTCTCAATAGCACATGACATGGGCACAAGACAGAGAGATATTACATCAAAATATTACGCAGACAACCTGTCTTAGTGAATTTTCTATTGCTGTGGAGAATCATTATGACCAAGGTGACTCTTACACTGGAAGGTTTCTAATATGGGGCTTGATTACTGTGACAGGGGATTAGTCAACTATCATCATAAATTGGGAAGGCATGACACTCAGTGTTACATACAGATACACAGGCAGGCAGAAAGAAACACTTGTTTTGGTGTGAGCTGTTGAAACCTCAAATCCCACAGTGACACACCTCAGCAAACAAGGACACACCTACCCCCACAAGGACATACCTCTTATTATTACACCAAGTGTTTAAATATAAGAGTCTGAGAGTGATGAGCACAATATAAACCATGAAAGAAATATGACCTAAGGAGAAAAGGGGGGGGGGAGAAAGGCAGTAAACATTTCCCAGATATGGTGTGCTCAGGCAATCGGGTCCCTTAATATAACCTTCCCTACCCCATCTAAGAAGAAACTAAACAATTATAGGCCTCCAAGCTAAGGTTAAAGTCTCTATCTTTCCTCTGAGTGCGTATCACTATCCCTTGTTTCCCTCCCTACCCAGTTTCCCCAGAGAACCTGGGAAACCTGGAAGCATGCCTAGTGGAAGCAAAGAAGGCAGTCCCTTGGTGTGGTAAAGTGTGACTGTTGCAGATGACATCCGGAAGCTGCATTAACTGTGTAAAAGGGCCTCTACAAGATTTCAATTTTGATTTAAATACTTTAACAAGTTCTAATCTAAACGCGTGATGATTTAATTGATAATAGATTGCTGCAGTTTCATGATGGGCAGCTTGGGTTGCATGTAGGGGAAAAGGGCCAACCAATGAAATGTACCCTAGCCCTCAAACCAGAGCCAGTGAAAGAAACCCACGCTGGCCCTTTTACCCTACACTGCACGATAACTTCATGGCCCACTTTCAAAGGCTCAGCTCAAATAAGGCACAAGAGCAGACCAAAAGCTTGCTCTCAAAGGGAGAACAGCTGTCTGGAGGTGATGGTGGAGTCTTGCTCCGAAATCCTAAACGTCTCTCCTGTGATTCACCCATCAGGGACAATCAAAGGCTCCACACAGCATCCTAATTTGCTACCGACACGTCAAGTGCCATTAGGTCTGCTGGATCACATGGCTCAAGTGGTGGAGCAGCCAGCACAGCAGCCTGGGCCTTCTCCTGTTCCAGGCCACACAATGGGAGCAGCTTCCCATGTCACTTGGTGTACGTACCAGAGAAACAAACCCCAGTGAGGAATGTGCTGTCTCCAGAATCCAAAACAGGTCCAGTAAAAGTTGTGCTTCTTTCTTGGTGTTGGGAGGGGCCATGTACAACACATTCTTCACCTCATATGGAATATCTCTGTATGCCCCATACCACTGAACCAAGAATTTCACTGAGGTAGAAGACCCTTGAAGTTTGATTGGATTTTTGTCCCATCCTCTGATATGCATATCTGTTGCCAATGCATTTGATGTGTTTACTCCTTCTTGCTCACTTGGTCCATTCAATATATCATCACCAATATAGTGCAGCAATGTGATATTTTGTGGAATAGACACACGATGAAGATCCGTTCTGACTAAGTTAGGACACAGGGCTGGAGAGGTAACTTACTGTTGAAGTAAAACTGTAAAGCGATTCTGCCGAACTTGTCAACTGAAAGCAAATTGCTTCTTGTGGTCCTTATGGACAGACACGGAGAAAAAGGCATTTGATAGATCAATAGCTGCAATACCAGGAAGTGTGCTAATTAGCTCAAGCAAGGACATTGCATCTGGTACAGCAGTTGTGTTTGGAGTCACTACCTGATTGACTCTTTTATAGGTCAATTGCCACTTCTTATTATACATCTGTCTTCAGCACTGGCCAGAGAGAAGAGTTAACAGGAGATGTGGTGGGAACCACCACCCAGAATCTTTCAAGTCCTTCATGGTGAAACTAATTTCTGCATTTCCTCCAGGGACGCAATCAAAGTTTTGATTCACTATTTTCCTTGGCAGCGGCAACTCTAAAGGCTCCATTTAGCCTTTCCAACCAGAATAGCTCTAACTTAACAGGTCAGAGAACCAATGTGACAATTCTGCCAATTTCCAAGTATATCTATCCCAATTGTACATTCTGAGATTTGAAAAATAAGTACATGATAATTTCAGGGACCCACTGGATCTACTCTAAGTTGGACTCCACTAATTACTTGGTCTCCATAAGACCCTCCTTTAACTATAGAGCCACAATGTTTCTTGGGATCTTTCCGAATCAGTGTCAACTCAGAATCAGTGTTCAATAGACTCCAAGAATTCTAATTGTTTCCTCCCCCACTGTGTATAGTTACCCTTGTGAAAGGCCATAGGTCCTTTTGGAGAAGAACTGGTGGAGAAAGGGTAACAGTAAAAATTTTAGATATTTTATCAAGGTCCTTCCTCAGAGGAAATTAGCCATCCCCTCATTCAAGAGTTTCTGGTCTAAAAAATTGTTCCCCAGGTTGAGAATCACTTTTGCATGATCCAATGCAGCTTTTTGTTAGGAGCAATGCAGTCTACTCTCAGATCAGACCTGTTCAACAGTTTTCCACGGGGCAAGTCACCAATAGAAACAAATTATCACTTGGCAAGGAAGACAAAAAAGCGAAGGAATTTGCAAAATTCGTGCAGCTTGCAGGCTCTTTTCTCTCTTATTATATTGGTGATTCTTTGGGTGGTTCTTAGTTTTACTTTGTCAGAAAATTACAATAGCTGTAATTTTCCCTGGAAACTCTGTTCCTTTTCTCCTAAGATTCAACAGGGGGCTAATGTTTCTCAACTCTCTTATCTGGAATTACTAACTACAACTCCTAATCCTTAGATCTTTTCTGACTCAATAGAGACAGATGCATAGGAGAAAGCAACACTAGGAACATTAACCATGTCTCATAGTTCTGGAAAGGAGAGTAGGGTATGCAGACAGAGACTGGGGGAAAGCCTCAGGAAGACACATAGTGCAAACTGGTGACAGTAGCTTCCCTGGATACCAATCATAGAGAATCAATGATAAGATCTAATATATTCTGATATATATTAGAAATATATGAAATATAAATGTTGGATGGAGAGATCCATTTTTTCCATACACAGGAATGGTGGGATGGGAAAAGAGTGCTTGTCAAAGTCTGCCAAAAGGAAAAAAAACCCAAATCAACAAAACAGTTTTTTTTAAAAAGCCTGGCAATGGTGACGTACACCTTTAATCCCAGCACTTGGGAGGCAGTGACAGGCAGAACTCTGTGAGTTCAAGGCCAGCGTGGTTTACAGAGAGAATTCCAGGACAGGCTCTAAAGCCACAGAGAGACCTTGTCTCAAAAGGAAAGAAGAGCCCCCCAAACATCAAAGTTTGCCTTTTACAGAGAGATGAGACATGGGACCCTCTTGTAGAAAAGGGACCTGTATAATAAAATCTTGCAGACATGAAATAATTATCTGGGTGCTGGGGGAGCTCCTTCAGCCAATAGCCTTTAAGATGCCAGACCACTTGGGTTTAGTCTCTTATACTATAAATGCAGCTGTAAGGCATGCACTTGCTCTCTTGCTTCTGGCTGCTGGATTTGGTCCTGTTCCCCATTCGTGCAGAGGACTGTGATCTAGGACTGTGATCTGTGAGTCTACCCCTAAATAAATAACCCTTTACTATATGTAATTCTGCACTAATGTGGGTTTTTTTTTGTAACTTCCGTCATCATCCTGTTCCCAAACCCGTGGGGACCAGTTTACCCTTTTCGGAATTGGCTCTCTAGCCGTGTGACACATTGGGCACTGACTCTCCTGCCCACGGTTCCAGCTGGCACTTAGACACAGAAGAGTGCTGCTCATGACCTATATGCTGCCTTCGGCACATTACACACCAGCCTGCATGGTGCTGCCGCAACTCGCACTGATGGAAAACTGGGTTTTCTCTTTGTCCTGATCCTCAACTCTTGGAATCATTTGATTGTCTTAATAAGTGCTATCAATTTGTTAAACAAATCATATTTTTCAGTACCTAAGTAAGCAACCAGTGCTGTTCGCTGCCGCTAGTGTCTCTCAGCCATGCAGTCGCAACTAGAACACCTGCTGGCCAATAATGATTATTACACCCACTCCAATTCATTGTAATTGCCTTACTACAGGTAAGATCTGAGGAACTTCATAAATTACTGATAACATAACTATCCAGGTGTTCAATAATCATTTTGCTTATGCGATGAGTGGTATTCTGCAAGGCTTTTGTTATTTGCCTTTTACATCCCTTTATTTGATTATAGGAATTAGTTTTGTTTTTCATATTATCTCATTAAAAATGGTTTGATAACAGGGCCAAGAATGAGGAACTTTTAGAAATAATACAGTTTTTACAAACTAATAATAGACAGCTAGTTGAGAACATCAGTACAATGGAGAGGGATAACATGAATTTGAGAGAATTATCTGAAAGAATTTGTGCCATTGAATTTAGCAGTCAGAATTTATTGAAAAGTTATGTTAGATTAATGGATAAGGTATCTCTCCAGGAAAGTAATATGCACACTATAAAAACTACATCCAAGGATGAGACATTATATTTACTGGACAAGTTTCATACCTTGGATGACTAAAGATGAAAAGGTAGCTACCCAGAAAGAATCAATAAGCAAAGAGAAATCTGACTTACGATGTTGTATCATCTTCATGGTAAAATTTGATTATCTGGACATGTACACATCTCTACTTAAAAATAAGAGCTGGCTTTGGAGTTGGACAATGGTTATCCTTCTATACATTCAAGCATGCTGTTAAAAGAAAAATTCAGAATGTCTGTCTCATGTCAGGAGCCATCTGGTATGGGCAGAAAGAAGATAGATTTTAAGGAAATATTTTACTTTTGTCCATGCCCATTTTGTCTATATTGTATCTTTTGTTGAATATGAGTAATGTCTAAGTTTTCCACAGTGAACAGTAGACTTTCCTACAATAATTTTTGAAGCTTCCAGGAAGAAGATAGGGCCCACAACAATGACTCCACCTGGTTGACATGATGCCATGATGCTGATAGCGCTACTATGAGACTGGTTTTTGGGTACCAGCTGCAGAAATGGTGCTCCTTCTTACAACGTTCTGGCCAGGACTCCAAATAAGAACTCCAGTAAAACCCTATTGACTACTCAGAGACAATTTGAAATTATAGAAAACAGTAATCTTGAAACTTATACATCATTTTACTTTTATAAGATCCCATAGAAATAACATCACCCCCATGACAACTGGAAGCAATTCTAGAAGACAATGTCCTCTCTCCCAACAAAGTTTGTCCTCAGGGTTAGGGGTGCCATTTAGGGGTTGATTATTACTCATATAGGGTTGGGGTGGAAATTATGTAGTCCCAGAGATCTCATAAAATAGGGAAAACTGAATGGGATGATAGGTAGATTAGTGTGAACTTGCTCACACTAATAATAGTGAGCAATAGAATGAATACTTGCTAGCTATATTTATGGACAATTTACATTGGCATAGATTTTTGTATATTGATACAAGTTCAGACTATATTTGTTATATTGAATGTGCTCCTATTTCTGTTTACAATATTTGTATACCTATGCATAGCTATTTTGTCAGATTATATGCATGCATGTTTCTACTCTGTTTAAAACATTTTGTAAATTGATACAATTTTAGGATATATTTATAATACTGCATTATACATTTCTACCTCTGATCAAGATATTTATACATTGTTTATATTTTGAGATCATTGTCCTTATTTACTGCACAGTTATTTAAAGATTGTTTAATATTCTGATATGAAGTCTTAATCTTTAAGTTATATAAGTATTAAGTATTATAGGTCAATAGTCATTCACGTTTGTTATACTTTTAGTCAGACTAATTAGGTTCTTTAGATACATAGAGACTGTATTTTGCATAGAAAGGTAATCTTCAACCATTTCAAAGAACATGGCATTTAAATAACTTAGGATTCTGTTGACATGAGACACTATTGCTTTTGGCAGCACTGATCTATTTCCGAGAGAATGTTGAGCACCACAGACACTCCACTTGGAGTTTGTATTCTTCTTGGCACAACTGACCTTTGGGCAAGGAACTGCCCATGCCTCAACCACTAAGAAAGTGTATGATGTCTGGACTGGACAATCAGGATACAAGAGAAAAGACTGCCAAACCTTGCCAAGACAGGGTAAGACAGTTCTGAAAAATTTCCTGCCTCTGAAAATGGTCTGTCAGTTACTCTAGGCCTTAGCCAAAGTTTGTTGCTTTAACATTGCAAATAAGACTTTGGGTGATTGCCCACGTAGCCAGTTGTCTCTGTCATCTACTGTGCATTTTAGAAGCTGCTTGATTGCACTTCCTGCCTACTCAAGTAATATTATCTCCCTTCTCAGGCCTTCAATGGAGTTGAAGATTAGATAGTTGTAGTTACTTTCTTCTTATGATTTAATCAAGCCATTTCTAATATAAAACTTAGACTCCTTAGGATAGAATGATTATTAAAACATCTAGCATATGCTCCTTGTTTAATATTGTTTATGCTGGTTACAATTCTAATCTTGTACTTGATATCTGTTCCTAATGTGTATAGTTTTGTATTGGGTTTGGAACTCTCTTATTTAAATAAAATGGGGAGGTGCTGTGGGCCCTACTTCAGCCAATAACCTTTAAGATACCAGCACACTTGGGTGTGGTCCCTTATACTATAAATGTAGCTGTAAATCATGCTCTCGTTCTCTTGCTTCTGGCTGCTGGATTCGGTTCCTATTCCCTGTTCATGCAGAGGACCAAAATCTGTGAGTCTACCCCTAAACAAATAATCCTCTGTTATACTTAATTCTGAAGTAGTGTGGGATTATTTTGTAACTTCTGTCATCATCTGGGTTTGAACAGTGTTGTCCTTTAAACATTGTGCTCATGCCTATTACTTTCACCTTTGTAAGCACAAGCAGCTGCCAACACACACAGTACTGTAAAGCAGAACGTGTCTGGCGCTGTATTTAGGTAAGGCCTGCAAAACTGCTGAACTCTATGTCCAGAATAAGGTTATGTAGGTGGTGGAAAGGTGTCTTTAGGGAAGCATACAGGGGAAAAATGGTGGCTTTCATAATGAGCATGATATATTCCATAAATTGTGGTGTTATTTCTTAAAGTCAAAAATAGAAGCCAAATAAAGCTGTTCATGTAACCTGGAATGAAAACTCTGTTAAGTATAAATAGAGATGGCCTGAGCTCTTCAGAGCCACTTGAGTGCGATCCACGTGGTGGTCAGAAGGTTTCCTTGTGCTGATGCCCCTTCCCTGTCTCAGGACCTGAACCCTAGCCAAGGCTGGACCTTGGCAGCTTTTCTTTCATTTGTTTGTGTATTTTTCTGCTTATCCAAATCGAACAAATTCAGTCAGTTCCTTATCTATTTCATGCCTGGGAACACCTTGGTTGATTAGGTCAACATGAGTCATGTCACCAAAGGAATCACTTTGCCGGTGCTGACCATTATACATTGGACCACCGTGGACATTACTCTGTCTCTGCTGCCCATTATGATAACAATGACCACTTTGTTTTTGGCAATTAGGTGCTGCCTCCTGACCCCTGCTGCCTCTCAACCCAATTAAACCTATTGCATTTCATTCATCCAGGTGATCAGCAATGTCTCCATCCCTAAGGTCTGGCCCAAAGAAAGGGGCAAAAACAAAGCTCTTCACATGTGCTCCTCTGAGCACTTTCCATCTTACAGGATTAGTAAATGGGGGCTGTCTTCTCAGCCTTCCTATTCTGGAAGGTTAAGTTTACACAGTGTTACTCCAGCACTGCAATTTCCCTGGGCATTAAAGTCCCTTCATCAACACTATGCCAAGTATATCAGGCACTCCAACTCCTTTGGAGTATACCATCTTCTGTCAAATGTTCAATCAACTCTTCAAGCAAACTTTTGACCCCCTTTTTGACAATGAATGTTTCTGTTCAGAGTCCCCATATCAATAAAGTCAGCCTGATCCAGTTCTATGTCCTTCCACCATTATCCCACATGCTTAAATCCATTGCCACACATGTTCCCCAGATTTCTGCTTGAATGAATTGGCAAACTTACTAAGCTCTGCTGTGGTGTAGTGCATCTCCTTATGAACTACAAGTTCTACCTCTATTCTAGGAGCCTCCTTTGCTTAAACACTTATAGGTCCAGAGGCAACTATTGCTGGACCCTGAGGAATATCAGCATTGTCTTGCCCAGCATTTCCTTCAGAGAAAGTCACTAGTGTTTTAGCTGACAATGAAAGATTAATGTCATTAGTAAAAAATGAAAAAGACAATATTTTCAAGGGGTAGGACTGAGGGTACTACTTCTTCAGTTGAGATAAATCCTTGAGAATCTGAGGGTTCAAAGTTCTAAACTTCAGTTGGGTTCTTCCACACATACACCTCCTATGTTAAGAGTTTTATTCTTTACCAAATTAGGGCCTTCCTTTATCCACTAAACACTTGATGACTGAAACTTGAATTTTCACTGTAGTTCAGCCAACCTAATAATGAGGGCTTCAGTTTGATTTTCCACAACCTGGGCTCCATGGCTGCTGGAGAGAAGATTCTCTTCCTGGTCACACTTAGAACACTTTAAAGTGTTTATATGCATGTAGAGCCTGTTGATTTTCTCACTAAGTTCATTGCTGTCTTTCCACATATGAGATGCTAGTAGCTGGTTAATATTATCACAGAGTTCATCCCTATCCATTGGCAATTTATCCAGATGTGCTAAAAGCAATTGAGCAGAGTCTCACTTTCCTTTATTTTTGCCATACTGTTCAAAGTTTCATGCACAGTGTACCAAAAGTATTGCTACTCACAAGTGGCATCAGGATATATAACTGATACATCTCCTTAAGCTTGTGATATAGTCAACACCATGGGCTTTCAGTAGTGTGAGCTCCCAGGAGATGCTGTAGTAACTGAAGAATCTTTGGCAATAGTATGTGTTGGCGAATTAAGTATCTATTCCAGATACTTAAAAGATTCTTCCTGACACTTCTGTTGTTCACAGCAGTTCTAAAGGGGCCGTGACCCCTTTGGCAAAACTCTATCTCTAAACAATATCTAAATTATGATTCCTCACAGTCAAAATAATAGTTATGCAGTATCAATGAAAATAATTTTATGGTTGGTGATCTCCACAGTATGAGGAAGTGTATTAAAGGGTCACAACATTAGAAAGGCTGACCACCACTGTTCTATAACTTCTGCTCATGCTCAAATTGGTATTAGACTTCTCTGGAGGACCAAAGCTTATAGGATGAAAACTAAAATACGTACATTTGGGATTTATTGGAAAGACTTACAAGCTTCAGTCCAGCTTATCTGGATATGCTGGACAATGACTGGATATGACTGGAAAGCCCAATATTCCAGGAATTGCTCATTCCATAATGCTGGAAATCTCAACTGGTCTTCAGTATATGGTGGAATTCCAAGGAAGTATGCTCTGATTCCAGCGTAGGAACTGGCTCGCTAGCAAGGCAAGTGCAAGCAGGGAAACAGTAAAAGCTTCCTTCACCTTGATCCTTACATAGGCTTCTAGCAGTAGGTGTGACCCAAATTAAAGCTGTGTCTCCCTACTCAAAGATCCAGATTAGGAGTGGATACACTTACTTCAAATCAGGCACCCCCTACAGGTGTGTCTCACATTTTTAGATGTGAGTTAATACCAGATGTGGTCAAGCTGACAACCAAGAACAGCCATTGCAGGAAGGGGAGACACAGGGACTGAGTCAGGATCCACTCAGTAGATCCAAAGTTGAAGTCAGGGCCTTGTCCTTTGCACTGTACGTTTGCTTTCCTCCATGAACTATGCCCCAGTTCCTGATCCTTTACAGGTTACTTGCATAACACCCACCATCTCCTTTTATCTCACATCTCTCTTAATTGTGTGCTTTGGTACATGGAGTCTTGGCGGTGAAAGGTTTTCGGTCTTTCTCTTCTAACTGGCCTTTCTTTGTTTGTTCTGAGACAGGGTCTGATGTAACCCAGGAACCCTCAAACTCAATGATGTAGCTGAGGATGACCTCAAATTCCAGAGTCTCCCACTACTGCCTCATAAGTGCTGGGGTGTCAGGCATGAATCACCATGCCTGGTTTCTGCCATGGTAAGGATGGAGCTGTTAATTCCACCAAAAGAAAGTGAAGACTATTACCCACAGTCTTTGGTCTAAGTAAGCTTTATTTCCTGTTATATTCATAGCACTATCTTCCTAAAGCCGGGTTTGAGAAAGTAGCATTGAACACGGAAGAAGGTATGTTTTCTATAGCCACAAAACAGCAGAACTAGGGTTTTTCAAGGGTCAGGGATTTCCAGAAGAAATTTGGTTACATATGGACTTGACTGAACATTTCAGAATTATTTGTCAGAACATCTTATTATCAGAGTATGTTCAAGGTGTGAGTCAAACTCAATAGAGCGTAGAGCATGCCACATTCCTTAAACAGGTTAAACCATGGTCAACTTGGAAGTTGCAGCAATGAACTTGTTCTGACCTTATCACAAAGGTGTTTCCATCCTTAAGATGGAGTCAAGCTGGCCCATAAGAACCCAAGGAGATGTACATCTTAGGCCAGCAATCTACCACAGAGCCTCAGCCCAAGCCCCTGGCTTCTTTCCTATGTTAGTCTTAATGCCTGTCTCTACACATCCTTCTATTGCTGACACATGTTAATGTACTTTACGTGGCCAAGAAGGAGTTCATGACAAATTTGGCATTCACATCCTGGAGTATTTTAAAGAAATGCATAAATGATAAAATCTAGATTTGATCCTTTCTTAGGCTATTAATCTGTTGTTTATAAGAGAATGGAAACTGGGCATCTTGGCTCATGTCTGAAGTCTCACCACTAGGAATGTTGAGGGAAGAGAATTCCATGAGGTCCAGTCCAGCCAGGTGTATATTGGAAATTCAGACCACTTTAGGCTACAATGCTATATCCTTTATAAAAAAAAGTAAGCAAATGAATAAAATGGAAGAGTTCAGCCTTTCTGAACAGTGAGATCAGAATTTGCTTTTTTCCGGTGCATTGAAGTTGGTGTGTCAGCACTAGTACTGATGGAACTAAGAAAATGGCCATTACCAAACACAAGGAGAGAACTTGATTCTTTACATGTATTTACCTCTTCTGGGTGGACATACATGTGTGCACACATGCTGAAATGGCTCTACATGCAGTAGTGCACATGTAGAGGTCAGAGGAGAGTGTGTGGGAGTCAGTACCTTACAAGAGTCGAACTTAGGCTATCAAGTTTGACTTCAAGCTATTTCAGGAAATCTTGCTGGCACAGGAATCAGACTCTTAATTTCTTCGTTTCTTGGTATATATAAACAAAGAGTTTCAGTGAAATAAAAGAGTAAATCAGAGACTCATGATGGTGTTTTTACCTTATTGAGAAACAGTTAACACAAATGAAATTCAGCACTCGAAACTTCGGTTTGCTATTGATACTACCTTATGTAGCCATTACTGCTCTAATTTAAAAACATTGGTTAAGGCGTGATCTTATTTTAAAAAAAAGCAAAAGTTTGAGGCCGTGTGTCACACAGCCTCCATCCCAGCAGTCAGGAGGTAGATGCAGGAAAATGTTTCTAACTACAAGGCCAGCCGGCCTACATGTACAATCCAGGCAAGGCAGATCTGGGTAGTGAGACTTTATCTGAAAAATAAATAAGTTAACCAATTAATAAGTACAAGGGGGAAACAGTTAAATCTTAAGATGTATAATTTTTATTTTATTTTTAAAGCTTCCTTGCATCAGGATCCAACTCAGTTCTGTCAACTTTTGAAGCTTTGAACTTTCAGGGGTCAGATCCTTCTGATTTTTACAATTACATATCTAGGCACACCAGCTTAAATATAGTAAACTTATGCCCTTATAGTCTGATTTCAGGCTGGTCTCTCTTTTTTGTTCAATGTATTTTGGACTCTAAGTTAATGCTTACAGCAGTGTGGTTACAAATTTCTTAGACAAGGCTATGCATAACATCTTTGCTTCAGACACTAAGTCAGCGTAGACTCTTCCTGACCCCGTGGTATTATGTAATGGGCTGTGCGTTTTTGAATGTCACGTGCCCCCTTTTGTGAAATCAGTCAATCTACACTGGGTTTTCATTCTTATCTCTTCTGGGATCATGGCCCACATTGACACCTGCAGGATCCTCTACAGGCTGGGGCCTCCTTTTATAAGAGGTTTCTATGTATGCAAGTAGTGACTCAATATTATAGCTTCCTGCTTGTTAGGTTTGATATGACAGGACACTTGTGTGGGGCTCCCATCCAGATTCCTAGAGGGAAAAAGTATCATTTTGCTAAAAAAAAAATAAGTTATTTGTTTGTTTGTTTTTGGGTACATGGTATATCTACATAATACTGGCTGTCCTGGTCACTGTCCTTTAATTCACAAAGAGCTTCCAGCTTCTGTCTCTGAAACACTGGGATTGAAGGTGTGGACTCCCATGCCCAGTTGAAAAAAAATGTTTTATGATGTGAGTTGTTTCTACTTTCCTTTTCATTTTTCTAAAATGATTATTTCATCTATAGTGATCTTTACCTCTACACAGGTCTGTGCACCAGGTACGAGCTCAGTGTCCCGGGAGGCCTGGTCGGTAGTCAAAGACCCTGGAACTGGAGTTACACCACGGTTGACAGCAGCCATGCCATCCTGGGCATCAAACCTGGGGCCTCCGGGAGAGCAGCCTGTGCTCCTATCTGCTGAGCTATTACTCCAGCCCAAGTTCTCCATTCTTGACAATGTTCCCTGTCCTAGGAAGCCTAGGTCACTAGGGGTCAGA
>PVIU01011109.1:0-48612 GCA_004026605.1 Ondatra zibethicus
GGTGTTTACTACATAAGAAAGTACAAAGAAGTATATTGCAGCAGGTGCAGAGAATTAGGCATATTCGGTCACTAGAGGAGATAAAGAAAGGATGAGAAAAAAGGAAGGGCCATGATAGCAAATAATGAGACAGAAACTTTCTACTCCTAGATAAGATGAAACCACTTGTTTGAAGTTTATGTTCCCAAGGACAAGAGTTTCCCTTCTAAGGATGTGTTATGTCTAACACCTGTTCCTGATAATATGCTTTTCTTAAAATTGCTGATGTGACTAAAAGAAGCTTTCATACTGTGCCAAGTAATGATACATGACCTTCTAGTTTGTTCTTTGTTTGAATACTATATAATGACAACATGAATTCAGTAAAGTTGCAGCAGATTCAAACCACTCCCTTGTGCACTGTGTCTGTCTGTCATTCGCCTAACTTGTGCCTTCCTGGTACCGAGACCCTGATTTTCCCACGGTCTGAGGAGCTCCACTGAGCCGGTCCGTGGCAGTTGTGGTTACCTATAGAAGACCCACACCGTATCAAACCAGTTAAAAATTTCAGCACAAATTGGGAAGGCCCCATCCCTAGCTGAGAAGCTCTTGGTTGTCGGATGGCTACTGGTGGGATAAGAGTTGCTTTTCTTCAGAAGTGTAGTCGCTGGTTATGTTCCTCATGCCTCAGTGGATCACCCTATGCCTGTGTGCATATAGGTAACACTATCTGGACTCAGTGGCTTAAAAATAATAAATGACTGCAAAGTAGGACATGAAGTTATGAGGGAGAAATTATAGAGAGGACCCTGGGAAAGTTGGAGGAGTGAGGTGAGAGGTGATATGATCAAGATACATTGAAAACCTATATAAAATTTTCAAAAAGTAAACTGATGTGGGATTCCCTTCTGTATGCTGTGAATACCATCAGTCAATCAAGAATCTGCTTTGGGCCTATTACAGTGCAGAATAGGGCAAGGTGGGAATTCCAAGCAGATAGAGGAGGAGAGAGTAGGCAGAGTTAGAGAGAAGCCATGTAGCTGCTGCTACAGGAGATAGACACCAGACGCTGGACAGACAGAATCTTACCTGTAGACCACAACCACACAGATTAATAGAAATTGGTTAATTTAAGATATAAGAGCTAGTCAATAAGAAACATGAGCTAATAGGTCAAGTAGTGTTGTAATAGTACAGTTTCTGTGTAATTATTTTGGGTCTGGGTGGCTAAAAACAAATGAGCAGCCTCTGTCAACAAATTGGTGCCCAACATGGGGCTGACTATATCCACAAAAGACCTGAGAGAGCTTGAAAAGAAATTCCAGACAGAAAAGAACAGAGTTTAGTACAACTTCTTGGAAGCCATATCTTTTTTTTTTCAATAGGCTCTGTTTGCTGACAGTGAGCAGGGGTGCCACAGCTCCTTTAAGGGAGGTCTTCTTGATTCAGCATTAGCAGCAAAAAACTGCATGGTTAAAAAATTGTGGCTTCCTGGTTTGTGCTGCCAGCACAAACTCTGGCTTTTTCAGGAGGCTGAGCACTGGAATGGGGCTTGTGAGCAGGGTGCTGCAAAGACCCAGTGTATGCCTGGAAATGGGGCTGTAAGCATGACTCACAGAGCTGGCACTGAATGGATCTCTACCATGTTGTACTGGGCAGAGCCAAAAGGCAAAGCAGCTTTAGTCCTTGCCACACTGCTTAGAATTTTAAAAAGCAGTACTGGTCAGAAAAGGATTACAGATACACAATAGGACAGATTCAGACATAAAGGCCTCTAAACGTGTGTTTAAAAATGTATGTAGGTCTGGGAGAGAGAAGAAAAAGAGTATAAAGATTTATAAAAAGAAGAAAATTGTTTAAAAAAATAAAACACAGTCTTTAAAGAGATAGACTACAGACAGTCATAGATTAAAGGAGTAAAGAAAAATAAACCATGTAAACATGGAAAATACACAGAGAGTCTGGACTATGTATATTATTGTGTTTTCTTTGAATTTTTTGACTGTGAATGAGCTAAGTACAGAGAGAAATTTCATTATACACAATGCTAAGCTAAAGCAGCATATAGACTTTAAAGGTATCTTGACTTCAAAATTTGGGTCTAAGGATATGTTGCTTTGAAAAAGAGATTTTGCTTTTGTTTCCACAGAAGATGAGAACTTTGCCCAACAAAAAGCAGGAAACAGTTTTGAAAGAACTATGCCCAAATTCCCTAAATGATTGTTTATAAATGTTTGTTTACATTTAAAAGGGGATATGCTATAGAAATGAATACTTTGCATTGGTTTGGATCTTGGTTTATTGACACAAATTTAAGGTCAATTTTGTTATATGTATATTTCTGTTCTTGATTAAGGTATTGTGTTTATACAGCTCATTTAAAAATGTAATGCATAATTAAAATATAGGTTAATAGATACTCATCTATAATAGTCAAGCTTATAGCTTAGTTAGACATATAGAGATATATTTCAGTTAGATAGGTATTCTTCAAACCTTTTCAAGACTAACAGAATATGGTATTTAAAATGTTTTAAGAACTTAGGACTTTTCATGACAATGAGACACATCTACTCCTGACAGCACCAATCTACTTCAAGAGGATGATATGCTTCAAAGAGGCTCCTTATGGAGCTGGTTAGCCATTTGGGCAAAAAACTGCTCTTGCCTGAACTGCTTGATGGTATACTGATATGAGCTGGATGTGCAGGAACCACAGAAAAATGACTGCTGAACTTGCCTAAAGGTGAGAAAGTCCTTTAGGGTTCCTGCTTCGTTTGAAAGAGTCTGCAAGACATTCTGCAGGACACAGAAGAAAGTGACTGACAGACTGCCAATATAGGCAGAACTGTCTTTGAAATTTCCTGCTTCATGGAAAATCTGCCAGATACTATGGGCCTGTAGGTTGAAGATGAATGCCCCAATGTTACAAAAGAAGTTTGGGTGACTGTCCCAGCAGCGAGATGTCTCTGTCAATTCTAGAGTTTTGGAAGTTGCTTACAATACACTTCCTATTTACTTACGTAATATTATATCCTCCTGGGGTCTTTGATGGAGTTGAAGAGTAGATAGTTATGATTATAGTTTTCTTTAGTTATGATAAAAGACAAAGTAGATATAAATATTCTGACTATAATTCTTACTTGATAAGTGTTTTATTGTATGTAATCTTGCTATGTTAATTTTAAAACCTTCCTTTTTATATTGACAGAAAAGGGGAGATAATAAGGGATTTCCCTCTGTATGCTGTGAATACCATTGGTTAATAAAGAATCTGCTTTGGGCTTATTGAAGCACAGAATAGGGCAAGGAGGGAATTCCAAGTGGATAGAGGAGGAGAGAGTAGGTGGAGTTGAATAGAAGTCATGTAGTCACTGTAGGAGACAGATGCCAGATGCTGGATGAAACCTTTCTGGTAGGCCACAACCACATGGCAATATCCAGATTAATAGAAATGGGCTAATTTAAGGTATAAGAGCTAGTCAATAAATAGTGTGAGTTAATAGACCAAGCAGTGTTGTAATAATACAGTTTCTGTGTAATTATTTTGGGTCTGGGCAGCTGGGAAACAAATGAGCAGCCTCTGTCTACAGTAAACAAAAATTAAAAAATATTCTGGAGAGTCAACCTTAAACAGTCTCACCTCTTTCACATACAATAAGTATGATGAGATGGGAAACATGTTCATTAGCTTGATTTAATCATTGGAATTTATGCATGTATTTGAGTAAATAAATCACAGGAACACTGTAAATGTATGCACTTTTAATTTTCAACTATACCTTATTAAAGCTGAAAGATAAGAAAAGAAAAAAAAGGAAAAAGAATGTAGCTACTAGGTGGATAGTTGCTTTCAGTTTCATATTGAACTCGCTCTCCTTGACAACCGGCCATCAATCCTTAAGAAAGGCCCTGGACTTCAATCTTTCTTGCCAAAATCATGTTAGTGTAGAGTAACAAAGTGATAAACAACAAAGAAAGCTTTCTAGGGCATACGAGCTATTATTAATGAACAAGTTAGCTACCTGTGCAAGAAAACCATTTCTAGGGCTAAAGCTGTGAACTGATGGGAGTTGCTGTTAGAACACAGGCATTGTGGCTTTTTTTTTTGAGACAGGGTTTCTTTGTAGTTTTGGAGCCTATCCTGGAATGAGCTCTTGTATACCAGGCTGGCCTCGCACTTACAGAGATCCACCTGCCTCTGTCCCCCGAATGCTTGGATTAAAGGCATGTGCCACCACCACCCGGCCACAGGCATTGTTTCACTTTTAGCATATCCCCCAGAAAAAGGAAAACATGTCTCACTGAGTTCTGCTCTGTGATTATAGGAAACAATGTGTTGTTTTTGGAAGAAGAAGGGAACACTAGAGTAAGGAAGTGGGCAGGGCCCTTTGGACCTCAGTGGGAACTAATTGGCCTTGAGTAATGTTCATTTGGCTTAGTAGTGATTAGAATATGTGAGGTGACTGATATTTCTGTCATTAAGTACATGGCAGACTTCCCAAGGGACCCAAGCCCTGGTCTGCCTTTATTGATGCTTCTCTTTTTGAAGGAAAGCTTTTCTTTTGATCGAAGTGCACAAAAGGATGTGTACCAATGGTATGCATTAAGCTGTGTCCTTGAATGAGAAGTCATAATGGAGAGGAGAGGCTGGGGACACCAGCGCTTCCTGTAGGATGGAGCTAGCATCCTGTGTAGAGTCCTGGCTCTGTCTCTTTGACCTTGATCTTGAGATGAATCATCTCATCCTGCAAGGGAGAGAAGACTGCTTACCTTGCAGATGATGCAGAGAGTGGGATGAGAATGCATCCAAAAGTCATGGGTCACACATTTCCTTTTTCACTTCGTCCTTGCACTCTTTCATCTACTGTTCTTCCCCAAATTCCTCCTCTGCTGTCACCTCCCATCTGCTCAGTTTTGCAGTTGGTGGGGAAGCCAATTCTCCCATGAACTGAGTTCTGGACCTTATGATCAAATATCACACAACAACCTGTGGCTGATTGGTATAGGAGGTCCTTCTGTTCATGTGTTGCTTTCATTGGTTAATCAATAAAGAAACTGCTTGGCCTGATAGGGCAGAACTTAAGTAGGCAAAGAAGACAGAACTGAATTCTGGGAGGAAGAAAGCAGAGTCAGAGAACCACCATAGAGAGGGCTTCAAAAGGAATTCTAGAAAAAAAATGCAGAGTTTAACACAACTTCTTGCTGTTTACTGGCAGCGTGCCACAGAGAAATTTTCCTCACCCAGCAGCTGCAACAGTAAAAAAGTGGAGGTTTTAAAATACCAGCTTTCTGGGCTGTGCCACCAGCGCGACCTCTGACTCTTTTGGGAGACAGAGTATTTGGATGGGATTTGTGAGCATTGTGCTGCATGTGGCTTGCTTGATGGCAACTTGGACCAGCTCTGTGCCTGTAAGTTGGTCAATGTGTGAGGGAGCCACAGCAGCTCTCCCATGGTGGAATGTGCTGAGCATGGGCAGGAACTACCATATTTACCATAATAACAGCTCAGCTTAAGTTTTAGACTGGGCAGGTGAACAGGACTTACCATATTACCCTTATTAATGGCACAGCTTAAGATTTTAAAAAGCACTTAGCATTTTAAGAAGTGCTCCTGGACAGTAAATAATTACAGATTCACAATAGGACAGATTCAGACACAAACGACCTCTAAATGGGTCACAGTGTTGGATAAATGTACATAGGCTTGGGAGAGAAAATAAATAGAGTATATAGAGTCATAAAATAAAGTTCATGCTTTTAAAAGAAGGGTAAAGTCTATAAAGAGACAGGGTAAAGTGATAAAGAAAAATAAGCTACGTAAAAATGGAAAATTCACAAAGAGTCTGGATTATGTGTATTATTGTGTTTTCTTTGAATTTTTTGACTGTGAAGGAGCTAACTGCAGAGAGACATTTCATTGTGTGGGCTGCTAAGCTAAACCAGCATGTATATTATAAAGGTAATATGACTTCAGAATTTGGGTCTAAGGATATGATGCTTTGGAAAAGAGGTTCTTCTTTTGGTTTCACAGAAGATGAGAACCTGTGGATTGCCTCCAGGCAAATATGGTTTTTTAGACCACGCCCTCCTGAAAGGTTGCTGTGAACACTCTCAAAAACTCACTTTGCTCAACTGCCAACTGAGATGAACCTAACACAAAGGATATACCATGAAGGACCCGATTAACAGTGCCTCCATACAGCACGAAGAAGTTTGGAGAGAAATAACTATGCCCCTATTCCCAAATATTGTTTATAACTGTTTCTTTACATTTAAAGGGGGATATGATATAGATATGAATAATTTGCATTGGTATGGATCTTGCCTTATTGATATGAATTTAAGGTCAATTTTGTTATATGTATATGTATTTCTGATCTTGATTAAGGTATTGTGATTGTGTAGCTCATTCAAAAACGTAATGTATAGTTATGAAATATAGTTAATAGGGAGTCATCTTTAATAGTCAAGCTTGTAGTCACATTATTTAGATTATATATATATATAGATTTCAGTTAGATATTCTTCAAATTTTTCAGAGACCTTCAGAATATGGCATTTAAATGTTTTAAAAAAATTAGGACTTTCCATGACAGTGAGACATATCTGCTCCTGGCAGCACCAAGCTACTTCGAGAGGAAGATGGGCATCGAAGAGGCTCCTTAGCCATTTGGGCAAGGAACTGCTCTTGCCTGGACTGCTTCACTGGACAAACAGTACTCACAGAGAGATGACTGCTGAACTTGCCAAAAGGTGAGATGGTCCTTTGGGGTTCCTGCTTCATGAAAGAGTCTGTGAGACATTCTGCAGGACACAGAAGAAAGTGACTGAACTGTCTTTGAAATTTCCAGCTTCATGGAAAAGTCTGCTGGATACTATGGGCCTGTAGGCTGAAGATGGATGCCCCAATGGTACAGAAGAACTTTGGGTTAATGTCCAGGCAGTGAGATGTCTCTGTCATTTCTAGAGTTTTGGAAGTTGCTTACAATGTACTTCCTGTTTATGTAGGTAATATTATATCCTTCTGGAGTCTTTGATGGAGTTGAAGAATAGATAGATAGATAGTTATAGTTTTCCTTAGTTATGATAAAAGATAAAGTAGATATAAATATTGTAACTGTAATTCTTGCTTGATACCTGTTTTGTTATATATAATTTTACTATGTTAAAGTTAAAACCTTCCTTTTTGTTTAAACAGAAAAGGGGAAATGATGTAGGAGGTCCTTCTGTTTATGTGTTGCTTTAGTTGGTTAATCAATAAAGAAACTGCTTGGCTTGATAGGGCAGAACTTAGGTAGACGGAGAAGACAGAACTGAATGAAAGAAAGCAGAGTCAGGGAGATGCCATGGATCTCCTGCCTGAGACAGATGCTGGTTAAAATCTTGCTGGTAAGCCACAGTCACGTGCCAATACACATTAATGGAGATGGGTTAAACTAATATGTAAGAGTTAGCCAATAAGAAGTTAGAGGTAATGGGCCAGCAGTGTTTAAATGAATACAGTTTCTGTGTGATTATTGCAGGGGTAGCCGGGTGGCTGGGAGGGAACAAAGGGACACCCTCCTCGTGCAACTGCTGTTGTCTCTTTCTGGCCATGTCTTGGAGACCAATGTAAACCAACCCTGGAAAAGCTGATTTTCAGCCATATACATGGGGATGGTAAATCATCATGACTGTTCTCAACATTTCCCTCATTCTGACTCCTTTGTCTGGTATCCCTAGTTATTTGTACAAATACCTTCTAGTTATCTTTGAACCTGACTTTGAGATCCCCTCTGACCCAGTATCCTAACCCTCTTGCTAAATGACCATTGTTGGTAGTAAAGTTGGTCCTCCTGTCCATCATGGCACTGCACACCATCATGGCTGCACTCTGAGGTGATTGGAACACTTTCTTACCCAGGCTCAGAAATCATGGTACATTAGCTTGGTAAGATTCCTTAGAGATTGAGAATATCCTTTCCTTAGGAGTGACATGGATTATAGAAGGGAATGGGGGATTGGTTGCTCAAAAGCTTAGACCCAAATTTCCCTTCCCAGTAACCTATTACCATTATTAATATGTTTCTGACCAAGGAACAGAGGATTGTCTTGATTTCCCTCTTTTTAGTGGCAAAATTTCAGAACTTCTAAATTATTGGGGACCCTAATGTCTACTTGGCCCAACTCTACATCCACTTGGCCATTGTTGAACTACATTCAGGGTCAGGGAGGTCTTTGCCAAGAACTTAGTCCATTTGGGGTTCTTGGGTTGGGTTAAAATCTTTTTCCCTGAGCTCTCAGCAATTGGATTTTTTTTCCTCTGCATGAGCCCTGCACACTCATAAGTGTATTGTTTCTTCCTAGGAGAATGGAAATGTATTTTTCTTAAGTGCATCTATCTCAAGATGACCCTTGGAGTGCCGTCCATTCTGCACAGTACTACGGGTGGGAAATGGTTCCAGGGCTTGTCAGACAATGAACTTTCCTTTTCAGGAGGCCAGGCCTGGTGTTCTCAGGCACAGGAGGCTGAGGGAGTTTGTAGGCAGGGAGCCAAAGAAAAGCTTTTGTCCTATCAGTGGCCGTGGAGACTCTCCATCCACTACCCATACAGGATAACTTACAAGTGCTTCCTAGGGATTGAAACTACTTCCTTCTGGCTTGTGCACTCTCCCATTGTGCCATTTTGACTGATAGTAATTTTTTCCACAATGTAAGCCATTTTGACATGAAGAGTGTGCTTTTCCAAGGCACTTTGGACTGATCGTTTGCCATCCACTTTTGACAAAGCTACATATTATCGGAAATACCAAAGGAGCAGCTCGGCTTTCCACCATAACTCACGCTAACTCACTTGGCACATTAGGCCCTGAAATTCTAATACCTCATTTTCATGACAAACGATGCAACAAGAGCCCAAAATGGCTGCCATGAATCTCATTGCTGACTGAGGCCACTGGGGAGAAGAACACGCAGAACGCTTAACCTCTCTGCTCTCTGCAAAGTCGCAGGGGGCAAGAAGCTGACCATGCATTAATGCTGTCACTCTCATGGCCTTGGTGCCCTAGTGGCTTTGAATGCATTGAAGTCTGAAGATTTGAACCCACCAAGAAATCGGGATTGCAATATTTACACTAGATAATGCCTGGATGTGGGCCCTGGGGTGAGGGGCTGACTGACAGCAAAGGGGCCTGCTACCTAGCACACCAATCACGTGGTCTCTAGGGGATGGCTAAGGGCATTAGGTTTCCTAACAGTTTGCAAGCCTTCATTTTATGTATTTGATATGCAAGTAGCAACAGGATTCTGTATTTGCATCAACCCCGGGGAACCTCAGGGGAACTGCTACTTCAGCCAGGACATGTCGCCATAGAACCAGATCTGCAAGTAGAGAACACTGACCTGCATTGAGGGCACCCCAGCCACAAAAACACAGGGATTTGTATTTGTCAGGATTCTCCTCACAAACAGAACTGGTGGGATGCATGTGTATGTATGTATGTGTACGTATACTTGTGTGTGTATGAGCGGATGCCTATGTATATGTACACATACATATGCAAGATGGAGGCTCCTTCTTCTTCCCTGCCCTCTGGGGAAGCTGTCCTGGGTTCAGGCTGGGGTTGCTCAGAATTAAGGCTCTCTGTTGGGTTGCTTGACTATGCTTAATCTTATGGTAAAACACAGCAGACAGTTTGAGCTCTTCCATGCACTGGGTTAAGCTTTGTTGAATGCATGACTTACTTTAACTTTCCTAATATGTTGATGCGGTAGATGCTATTGTCATGTTCATTCCACAGTGACAAATATCAGTCTAAGAAGTGGATGATTCCTGCTCTGTTAAAGTGCACAGCAACGTGTGTCTGATTTCTTTCTCCAGGAGAGTAACTCCTCATGTAACTAGTACAATAGTAGTGGGCATGAGCCTGGGCTGGTGGCATTAGAGTTTGTACTGTTAGTTCACTGTTTACAGAAATACAGCACCAGGGAAGAGTGTTCCTTCGCTCTGTCTTAAGGAATCCTAAGTGGCAAGTACATTGTTTGGTAACACTTCTATAGTCCAAAAAGCATTTACCAGGTCAGCAAGCCATTCAGCTGGAGAAGAAAATGGAATCCGATGAAGAGAGAAACAGTATAGGAAGGGAGGGTGGTGAACCCTCAGAGCACCAAGAAGGGGCCATGGCCTCAGTGTAGCTCAGACCCAACAGGCTTAGATTTCAGAGATGTAATTACTACAGAGTACAGTTTTGATCTTGAAGTCAGACCAAGAGCACAGCAATCACAGCACAGTGTGACAAGTGTCATAAAATCATGGTATCTTACAAGAGAGGCTTCTAACCCAGCCTAGTGAGTCAGGAATAGTTTCTCCAGAAAACGTGAGGGCTAAGTGAAGTTTCAGAGATGATGAGGTCTCATTCTCCTTTGCCAAACTGATAATGGAAGTGGTGATGAAAGGAGAGGCACCACCTCTCCAGTCTTATCACATTGGTTTATTTTCAAGTTCCAGGAAAATCACAGTTGAACACATTGGAACATTGAACATTTGCTTTCTTCATCACCAGCCTCATTTCTGTTCTACCACTGACATACACATTCATACTCTCCCATATACAGCTCCTTTCTGAGCATGGGTAAACATACAAGTGTGTATTTCAGCTTGAGGATGCTTGCTTGTCTTTCCTCATTGGTGGCTGCTCTTTGAAGGTCAGAGCTCATGCCAGAAGAGCTCTTTAATAGCCATGGCAGGACAGGAGCTGAAGCTAGAGAACAGGTAGCAATGCTAAGCCGGAGCAATGTGAGAACAACGATTGTAGCCAGCAGCAGAATTAGTGACAGCTGGGATGACTCACAAGGAGCTACAGAGACATTCAGTAGAAGTGTAGGATCTCTAGGGCTAAGGGCACCTATTGGAGTTATCCTACAACCAAAATAAACCAAGGAGGGATATTTGAAAGATGGATCAGCTTGGGATTTAGAACCAGTGTCTAAAGGACAGGTTGGAGCAGTTAGGAGACTTGTGCAATATAACATTTGGATATAATGATTGTCCCTTGTTTTTCAAAGGGAGATTGTGGCATTTATGCAGGTAACATGCCTTTGGTAATGGAAAGACTTGAGTGTTCTATGGATACTTGGGCATCCATGTAGTGGATGTCATGCCAGTGAATCCAAATTATCATCACATCATCATGCGTTAACCCAGTCCAGCTCCATTTAGAATAAGGGGACGTGGGGAACTGTTGATGCCCAAGGTCTCATTCAGATTGGCTGGTAATGGGCTTACTGAGCTTTGGAGTTTACAAGATTATCTTACTCATTGTAATGGTCAATATTGAGTGTCAACTTGATGGATCTAGAAATATGTTGGAGACAAAAAAAAAACCTTCTGGGCATGTCTTTGAGGGAGTTTCTAGATTAGGATCACTGAGGTTAGAAGACTCACCCTGAATATTGGTGACACCATTTTTCAGGCTAGGGTCCTAAACTGAATAAAGAGGAGAAAATGAACTGGGGATACTATGTATCTTTCTATTGTTCCTGACTATAGAAACGAAGTGGCAAGCTCTCTCACACTTCTGCTGCCACGACCTCCCCTCCAGGGTGGACTGTACCCTCAAACTGGGACCCAAAACAAACCTTTCCTTCTTTAAGTTGCATTTGTCAGATATTTTGTTACAATAATAGAAAAAGTAATTAATACAGAAAATTGGTCCCAGAAGTGGGGTTGATGTACTTTTCCATGTGGTTTTTATGCTTTGGGAACTGGTTTGCTTAAGGAATATGGAAGACTTCAGGGCTAGAGAAACACCAGAGTTCTATAAGCAGAGGTTAATGGTCCATCCCAGTGGGAGTTTGGAAGACTAATAAGCCAACAGAAATGTGGATAGTGGGGCCCTAACCCATGAAATTTCAGAGGTGAACAAGATGGCAGAGAAAGCATCGGTAATTGCTAAAAAGATTAGTATTGGTAAAGAGAAGCCTTCTGCGCTGTGCTGACAATAGGAGGGGTGCCCTAGGAGTGAATTTCCTCCAATCAAAAGCTCTATCTTATAAAAATTCGAGTTAATTTGAAAGGAGTCTAAGCCAGCACTCATTTCTCTCCGTGACATGACTTCAGACAGCAGCTGCCCAGCTGCCCTGTGTTCTTGCCGTTCAGAGCTGGAGCCGCTCCCGCCTCCGTACCTTCTTGCCATGGTGGACTCGATCTCAAACTCTTCTGTCCTAAGTTGCTTTCCTTAGGTATTTCCTCACAGCAGCAAACAATGCCTAACATTATTTCTGACTGAAGATCTCACCTACTAGGAAAACAGACCCAGTGATCATCCATGGCTACAGGCACCAATGAGCCTATTTCCATGTCACCTGAAGGCTGCCTGTGTATAGAATAGCAGAAAGGTTTGCTTGTATAGGTTACCTTGTGAAACTGGACACCAGTTTCCAGAACACAGTTTGCACTAACTCACTAGAGTGGCCATTATATGACCATTATGGCTTGGATTGCTTCCTAAGCGTGGGTAGAAAAGCATGGGTCCAGAATCTAAGAGGTTGGAGTAGGAGTGGCTTTTCACCTGTCCTTCCTGTGACCTGCCTGGCAATTGGGCTTCCTGACCACAGGCTCTGCAGAAGGAGGGCAGCTGGAGTCCAGACTGGGTCATGTCCAACTCTGAACATATCCTCAAATTTGGTTTTAAGTCTGACTGTGGCCTGTTCAGTTCTGGCTTTCATGCTGCAGTGGGTCCAGACTGTCCTGCAGTTACTAATCCTGACCTTTGAGTAACAGGAGGGAGGCATCTCCTAGATAGAGGGAAGGCCTGGGAATACTCCCAAACCTGGGAAAACCCTGATGTATCGTTAACAGAAATTGGTGTTTTGTGGCTTTGCACTTACTGTTTGGGGAAGCATAAATTTCAGGTCATTGCATATCAGATGTGTGATTTGTGCAAATTCCTGACTTGTAAAAGGGTAATCAGGCCTGACAATCCCACCCAGGTACATGGGTGGAGGAGGGTGAAAGTTTGGTCGCACTTCCAAAGAGGAAAGGGGATTGCTTTCTCCTCTCTCCTAGGACTTTCACATAAACTCAGGTGCTCTTGGTTTCCTGGAGATTCTTCTGCAATGCTTTTGCTCTGCTCCTGTCACTAAAACCAGCAGTTCAGTTTTTTGTTTGTTTGTTCGTTTTTTTTTTTTTTTTTTTTTTTTTTTTTTAGCGTTCTGCTCCCCGCTGGGAGTCCTCTCCAGCAGGGCCTGTGTTGCCCTGCAGGTGTGGGTGAGAAGGTCAGCTTGTTGGAAGGAACAGAGAGGAGACATGAAAAGAGCCTTGCTGAAGAGGCCACAGAGAGCCGGGGAGATGTCTGATCTTCAGAACCCAGATAGAAAACACAGGTGTGGGGCTGTGTGCTTGTGATCCAGCAGTAGGAGCACATATCTGAAGGAGGCAGCAGGAACAGGAGGCAGGAGACCCTTGAGTGATTCCCTATCCTCCTTCAAAACTCACTGAGTTCATTACCTTTGGTGAGAGCGCTTTCTGCTTAGCTTATTGGCTTGAGTGGGATTAAGCTGTAAGCTTCCCCACCTAAGATCTAACTCATCACCAGGGTTATGGGTACTGCAGCTCCATGGCTGCCTCCCTTGAAACCACCACCTTCATGCCCTTCATTTTTATTAATAAGATCACTCAAAAATGATTATGTCTCCAGTGGCTTTGCAAACATAATTTATGGAATATGGAAGATGGGAGGGAGTTTAGACGTAATCCGAGTACAAAATCTTTTTTTCTAGGCTCGAGAATCAGAGAGAGGCTAGCCGACCTGAGGGAACACAGTGGACTCCAGTGCCCTTGTCCCCTGAAGCAGCACATTTCTGCTCCCTGTGGAGATGGGGCTGAGACATCCTGACACTGTGTTGAGGGCGGGTGGACCCAGGAGCCAAGCACTTCCTAATGCTGTGTTCTGGGCTCTGGTTTTCAGAGTGCTTACGCTGCCTTCTGACATTTACCAGAGAGCACCAAGGGATCTGTGCTGGAGAGAGGTATAGGATTACGGAATGGCCAGGAAGCAAAAGGGCACTGTGGAAATGTGACAGAGAACGGTTCCTCGGTGATCAATACTCCAAGCTGTGTTAATCTCTTCTTTTTGTATTTATGACCACTATAAAACTTAGAGCTAGGGCAGTGAGACCCTGGCTGACGTGGGGGCAGCTGTGGGGGGGGGGGGAGCTGCAGAGACCTTCCCTTGAGATCAGAGAATTGCTTAATCAGTTTTCTGCAGGCCCAGAAAACCCTTTTGCTAAAGTTCAGGGGTAAAGCCAGGACCCAAGCTGGGTCCTGCCTCCTTTCCCACACTTGGGTAACCCTGGTTCATTGCTGGAGAGGTAAGGTCATGCCTTGGGCTCAATTCCTTGACGTTGCTAGTCTTCTGATTTTGATGCCTGGAGAGGACTGTTAGGGCATGGCCAGACACCAATAGCTTCCTGGGAAGCGTCTAGTTCTTGTCTGGGCACAACTGTTGGCAGCTTGGTCCACCCATTTAGGTGATAGATGTTTCAGTAGGCAGGCAAGGAGCAATATGCAGAGAAAGCTCCTCGCCCCTGTGGTGTGAGCAGGACAAGGGTCCCCCATCCTCACCAGGACCGGGAGTTGCCAGGAGGCACAGACATATATCTAGTAGGTCTGTAGAATTCTGTGTGTAGGCAACAGGATATTGGGCACAGCAGGGGCTCAGGAGGGACAGGAGGGAGGGCATGAGTGCAAGGAATAGGGACCCAGACCTTTTCTAAAAAGATGGAGATCAACCTGTGCTTCACCAGGAGACAGGAGACTCCTGATTACATCTCTGGTTCTCACTCTGGGCTGGGCTCCAATGAGGTACTGTGCATGTGACAGAGAGCAATACGGGGTGGTGTTCCTACCCTGAAATCTGTAAACTCCATTTCTGCCTACTCTCTTCCTGCTGACCCCCATACTGTTTTCCTAATAGTCCTTCCATGACCACATCACGTGCCAGGGTAGAGATTATTTCTTGTGGCCTATTGTCTCTAGTCAGTGACCCCAAAGGTACTCATCATAAGGACAAGTAGTTATAGGACAATGGACAGGTAGGTATAGGGGTGAGGTGATATAATCATGACTGGGAGGACATTGTGGGGAGGTCAGGACACATGCCTGCAGAGAAGACAAGAAGCTGAACGTACATTTTCTGACTGATGCTCATGTCACATGAAACCATCCTGCAGACCAGGATGCTTTGATCACTGGAATATAAGTTGTCCCGGCAAATGCATTTGGCAGTGCAGTCAAGGCTGTTATGTCAAATGTTGCAAGGAGCTGCTTATTAATGGCTTCCAGCTGCCCAGCTAGCTTCGACCCGAAATAACCACATGGATACTGTATTAATTAAATCACTGCTTGGCCCATTAATTCTAGCTTCTTATTGGCTAACTCTTACATCTGAATTTAACCCATTTCCATTCATCTGTGTATTGCCATGTGGCAGTGGCTTACCAGCAAAGTTTTGGCATGTCTGACTCTGGCAGATCCATGGCATCTCCCTGACTCTGCCTTCTTCCTCCCAGCATTCAGTTCCGTCTTCTCCACTTGCCTAAGTTCTGCCCTGCTATAGGTCTAAAGCAGTTCCTTTATTCATTAACAAATAAAAGCAACACATAGACAGAAGGACCTCCCACACCAGTCTAGATGTGTTACAAGTCTGTAGTAAGGAGGTGCAGGCCTGCTTTTGGTCCCGGCCGCCCAGCTCCTGCTGCGTACCAGAAATAATTACACAGAAAACTGTATTAATTAAATGACTGCCTGGCCCATTAGCTCTAGCCTCTTCTTGGCTAACTCTCACATCTTAAACTAACCCATATCTAGTAATCTGTGTATCATCACAGGGTCACGGCTTACCGGGAAGATTCTAACCTACGTCCACCTCAGGCGGGAGAAACATGGCGTCTGCCATACAGCATTCCGTTCTGTCTACTCTGCCCACCTTAGGGCTGCCCTATCAAAAGGCCAAGGCAGTCTCTTTATTTAACCAGTGAAAGCAATAGAAATACAGAAGGAATTCCTAAATCACCAGTCAGCTGGCTGGGTGCCCTTTACTCTACCTGGGTGGAAGTGAAGGGCGGAGAAGGAGCTCTTCAAGTGTTGGTTCCTGCCAGCTTTTGTGTGTCCCTGTTTGTTGTTGATGAGCAATGGTGGCAGATGGGCAGGGGCAGCAGCAGGTGGCACCTTTAATGTTACAGCTCTCCCGTAGAAAAGGAGTTCCAGGTCCCTTAGGCCTGCAGTAGCAGGTGCTGTGGCTCTGGTGTAGGTCTAGGAAGCCAGCGTTCCGTAGCTTTTGACAGGAGCTGGCCTTGCAGCTTGTGGGCAGCCCTAGGCATCGTAGTTCTTCAGCTCCCGATGGCGGCCAGTGTTACAGCTCCTGGATATTTCAGTCCCCCGGCCCCAAAGCCTCTTCCAGGAGCCAGGGCCTGCAGCTTCTCTTCTCTGGATCTTAATGGTCCCTTCTCCTCTTTGGGTCTCAGCTCTCCACCTTCACTCGATTTCTGCCATCCTTCTTGTTCTGTCTCTGATCACTCCCTCAAGCTGTTCAGTGGCTTCCTCCCCAGCGATCAAACACTAGCCACCCTGTCACATTTGCATCTCAGCCCTCTGAAGTGCTCAGCCCGACCCACCTCTTCCTCCGTGGTCAAGCAGGTGGTTGCTTTGCTACTGTTGCAGTTTGAGCTGAGTTGCTCATCCGCTGGTGTTGCTGCTGCCTTTGTCATTACTGATGCTTTATTGCCCAATGCCTCTTTTGTATCACCAGCTCAGCCCATATTATAACAGTGGGCAAGAAAAGATTACTCAGAGAAATTCTTTATTGGCTGAGCTGCAACACCAGGGTGGGAGCACGAGAGGGTATCTTGCCGCTGAGTCATGGAGTGGAACAATCAGAGAAGGGGTGTTGCCACACAGGTGACCTCCCATGCAAGTGAAGGTTGGGGTTTGCCTCAATTACAGCATTGTCTCCTTGGCACCCATCACTGCAATTCCTCTGCTAGCCCACCAGGGCTCCCACACTGGCCTAGGCAGAAGAGCTTTCAGAGTTGTCTAGAGTTCACCAAGGTTCGTGATAGCAAAAAGTCCAGTATGAACCATCTGAAATAGCCCTGATGAGGCTTTGTCTTCAGAAGCCAGAGCAAACAGCTGTGTCATAGTGCAGTTTCCCCATTGTATGTGTGCTAAAAATGGCCAGTGCCTGTGTAAGAATAGTTGAAACTGGCTGTGGACTGATGAGGCTTTTGCTTAATTAAGACAGCTAGGATGGCAAGGAAGAGTCTCAACATTGCCAATTAGGGAACCAAATTGCTCTACCCCCAGCATCTTTCTTTGTTAAAAAAAGTATTTTTTAAAGTAAGCGTGTGTGTGCATGTGTGTGTATATGAGCACTGTGAGTGACGGTGCCTATGGGGGCCAGAAGAGGGCATCAGCCCCCCTGGAGCTGGAGTTACAAGCAGTCAGTTGTAAGTTTTTCATCTTGGTGCTAGAGACTCTGGTCCTCTGCAAGAACAAGAGCAGTCTGTGTTCTTAGCCACCGAGCCATCTCTCCAGCCCACATCAGAAACGTCAGAAAGGCTAATCATTAACACCAATAGTGATGCTCAGGGCTTGCTGAGCTGCCCTCTCTGTCTCAGGCACCTCCTGCCCGTGTCTGCAATATGACTCAAAGTCTGTTTTACTCTGTCTGCTGTTCTGCTCAGGCATGTTGTCACTTTGAACTTCGATTCTTGTGATTCAGAGAACATTGACTTAAATACTGGGGAGCCTCACTTCCGTGGCTTCCTTCCTTTTTGTTAGGAATGGCTGGAGGGGAACTCTGCGTTTGGAAGGTTGGGGGTGCAGGCATGGTCATCCAGGGCAGGTGTTGCTGGAACTCACATCTGTTCTTGTCTAGCAGCCTGAAAGGATGTTACGGTGAGAGGAGGCATGGGGCAGAGGCTGCTCTGGTCTCCTTTAGTCTGGTGAGTTGACTTGAGGCCCAATAGCAACTGTGGAAGTGACGGCTTCTTGGACTACCTCGTGGGTCCCCAGAATTGCAAGTGAGCTGACTTCTGTATTCTTCATGCTTTGCTTCTGAGCAATGTTCACCTAGCATTACTGTGAAGTCCTGTGACTACCGGAGCAGGGTGTGATTATTTTATTTTGTGTTTTAGGACACCACCTTTCTTCTCTCTGTAAGAGATTATTTCTCAAGGCATATGGCATGAAGTATGGGCCCTCCCCAAGTCTAGTGATATGCCAGATATGACTGGCATATCCAGACCCTGTGAATGTGTATGTTGTGAGGATGAGCACATGTGACTGAAGGTGCCCATTTATTACCTTTGAGTTTTTGCCTTTCATCAAATAGGGTTTGTATATGCTAATATGACTCTACTCCACTCCAATAGATTCATATTATACACCCATGATTATTTTTTGCTTATTAATTTTGTTATGTACTAGAGGAAGGCATTATGCAGTCTAGATCCCTTTATTTTTTCTTTTGCCTAAAATATAAAAGATATACTTTTTCTCAAAGACATGATGTGGGAAGTCCTTCTGTATATGTGTTGCTTTTATTGGTTAATGAAAAAAAGAAGCTGCTTTGGCCTGTGATAGGGCAGAGTAAAGCTAGACAGGGAAAACTAAACTGAATGCTGGAAGAAAATAGGAGGAGTCAGAGAGATGCCATGTAGCCACGGGAGGAGAAAGATGCGAATGGGAACCTTGCCAGTAGGCAACACCCTCGTGGTGATGCACAGAGTAATAGAGATGGGTTAATTTAAGATGTAAGAGTTAGCTAGCAATACACTTAAGCTATTGACCAAACAGTATTGCAATTAAAACAGTTTCTGTATGATTATTTTGGGTCTGGGGAGCCGGGAAAAGAATGAGCTGCCTCCACCAACAAGGACAGACATGGCTCTCAACTGCCTTCTATGTCTTCACACACTGTGGGGCCCTCTGAGTGCCCCTACATGGAACACTTCCTGATTATGCTTACTGGCATCTCCAGTACTGGCCAGCAGGGGGTGCAATGCCTCCTTTATTCTGAGCAAGTGCTGCCCAAGGCAGACCACAGCTTTGGATGGGTTTGTGTCCTCCCCAGGGCTGAGGTACTAGCTCTTTTCTTACCCCCTGTCCTTCAAGGTGTGATGACTGTGGCACCGGCACTCCATGCCGACAGTCTGACGTTCATCTATGAAGCCTCAAAATGTTCCTGCACTTAAATTAGCCCTTAGTCTGTTTTTGTGTTTGAGCTTGAAGCCGTGGGTTCAATGCTGGGCCTGAATTGTCCAGATTCCTTTAGTACCACTCTGAGTGGCTTCTGGGGAGAACTCTTCCCTACAGCGATACGGCCATCCCCACCTTTCCATGACTCATTCCTCATATTCCTCCACAGGCTTGTAGTTACAATGTGCATGGGGGCCGAAGCTGCAAATAAATCTTCAGTTATAAATAATAGAACACCCAAGTCAAATTCATTTAAGTAATTTAGTTGATTTATTGAGCCATGTAACTGAGGAAAGGATATAGAAGTGGGCTGGGACCTAGGAAGGGTTTAATGAGAGTCTGGTGTCTCTCTCTCTGGGGCTGTCGTAGCTTTGTCCTAAGTTCTAGTCCCTGTTTCAATCTGTCTGCTTCATGGATACAGACGGCCGCTGGTGGCCCTTAGGCAGTCTCTTTCTTGTGCATATTTGGAAGGAGAGGGTGTAGCTGCCAAAGCTGCCAAGTCATGTTTCTGCCTCACCATGGAACTCATGGCGGTGGCAGGGACAGGCCAGGCCTGTAGTATAGGCGCAGGTTCTCTGTTAAGGTAGACGCTCGTTTGGAGGCTATTCAAGGTGCCGCCCATACTGAGTATGAAGCCCCAAACTGAGTGACAATGACATGGTGGGGACAGCGGGAGTGCATGCTGAGAGACAGGCATCACTTCAACCAGATAGGAATCGGGACTTGAATCAGAAAGAGCGTAATGAACAGACAGATAGAGACATGCTAGGTACACAGTGATCCTCTGTCTGACTGCCTTGTCTACCAAGAGCCCACATTCCAGACTGTGTGTCACCTTGTAGTGGTGTAGGCAGAGAACAGCTGCTCCAGGTCAAAGCTGAACGAGGGAGGTAGGGGAGGGATGGTAAGGAGACAAGTGGCTGAGTTGGGTGACTCCTAGTGAAATAATTTCGTAGGTTCTTTTCCCCCCGGAACATTATTTTGATTGCCTAATTACATGCTATAAGATCAGATTGAATTCCACGAGGAAACACGTGGGTGGAATCGGGCTTAGGTAGAGTGGCTTTATTGGCATTCCCAGAGACCTCTGATGAAGAATAATGATGGTCAATCATTAATAGATATTTTCAGCAGCTTTAAAAGTTAAATCTGCTCCACAGCCTGCTGCACAATTTTACAGCCATTAGCAGGGCCCTGTGGGGTAATCTCATAAAAGGCATCCCATAAATGTGTATTGCCACCATCTCGCAGCCATGAGCAGCATTTTGAAAGATCCGAGGCGTTGTCTCCTGGTGAAACAGCCGTGAAAGAGAGTGCAGGAGGGTGGGGAGGGAATAGCTGGTGCTGGGGAAGGAGCATCTGGCTTTTCCCCAGTACCGCAACATGGGGCCAGGAGCGGGGTTGGTAGAGCTAATGATACCACTGAGGCATGGGCAATTGAACAAATCAAACAGCAGTGACCATGACCGGCTTTAGCAATGCACCTGGGATAGCAACAATGAACACGCCCTTCTCCTAGGTGCTCTGCCTGTTTCTATATTGTTTTTGCTGTTTCGTAGATTTTCCAGAATAGGGTCAGGTGATTTTTTTTTATTTCAAGATTTATTCCACCATTCCTTAGGACTTTCTCCGAAACCTTAATGGAGGTGTCTCTCAGCTAACTGAAAAGAATTCCCTCAGGGAGGTCCTGTATCGAGGCCTCTTGCATCTTTGCAGTACCTTAGAGGTCTTGGAACAGGAAGCAAGGCTTGGAGGCAGAGGAGAAAGGCATCTGTCGTGTTCCATCTGCCTGACTATCACTCACCGCATTGTCCCAAGTCATGGCCCGGATTCTTTTCCCAGGGTGACTTTGAAACTCAGCAAGCCTCTCTAGGCATGGGGAACTTCGGGTGTGAAACTTATCTTCTCCTGATGAAGGGAGGCAAGGGGCTGTCTCAGTTGTTGGCAGTGTTGGATTTTTTTTCATAGTTTGAGCACGGTTCTAACTTTAGGCTGGGAAATCTAAAGCCCGAGCATCAATGGTGTCTTCATCAGAACTGGAAGGAGCAGTCCCCAATGCCACTGCTCTGAAGGCCTGGAAGTGGAACCACCTTTGGAGGGTGATGTCCCATTGACTCCAGTTCCTGGAGAAGAAAAGTGGACACTTCTAAGACCTGGGCAGAATTCCTCTGGCCAAAATGACACAATGAATGAAAGAGACAGGAAGGTGTCTTGTGGGAGAGTGGATCATTGCAGGAGCTGTAAGAGTCTCATGGTTCCAGAGGGTTCAGTCCATGGTTGCTTGACTCTGTGCACTTAGTCAGAACATCATGGCAGAAAGAATATATCCTTTGAACCACTTCTGTACTCTGCAATAAACCGTGGACATGCCCACTGCTGGCCATGAGTTGTCACATGAAGTAAGGCTTTCCATGACTGTCAGCAGATTTAACCATGGTGTTGAAGGCAGATCGAAACTGCTTAAAAGATAGTGGGCTGATGCGAGGTTGGGCAGGCCTTTTAGCACAGGACTGTCCATCAAGACTCTGAGACCCTCCTGACACCACCTCACATCCTCAAGGTCAGTTTTCCTGTCCCGTTGGCACGTTTCACACACCTGGTTTTGTCAACCACTATCCTTCCATGGGCTGCGACAGCTAGAGAATTGCCTCTCGTCCCCGCCTTCCCTCTTAGCGGCCACTGAGGTGACTGTGTGAAGCTGCACCGATGATGACTGTGGTACTGATCTAGGTGTTCCCAGGCCACTTTCCAGGCCTTGTGATGGATTGCATCCACATAGAAAAACAACTCAGAACACTTAGGGCAGCAGCGACCAATTCTTCATATCCTTGGCTCACTCGAGAAGCCGCAGGAATGAAAGTTTGCAGAAAAGCTTTGAAAGATATAAGAGGTTGGACATCAAAAGTAAAAGGGGGCCCGAGGAGATGACTCAGTGGGTGAGAATATTTGCTATGTAAGAATGAAGACCTGAGTTCAAATCCCCAATGCCCATATAGAAAGATTAGCTTGGTTGAGTGTGTCTGAAATCCCAGCACTAAGGGATAGAAATGGGTGGATTCTGAGAGCTCGCTGGCCAGTCAGACTATTCTAGATGAAGGACTTCTAGTCCAGTGAGAGATCCCATCTCAAAGCAATAACGTGGAGAGTAATGGGGAAAGATGCCTGACATCTTGCTGTGGCCTCTGCATGCACACACACACACACACACACACACACACACACACACACACGCACACACACGCACACACACGCACACACATGCACACACACACACAAACATGCACACACACTACAGTCTCACACATACACGTATACACACTGGCCCCCACCACACTTTAAAAGGTGTCTTTGAGGACACTCTGTGCTCATACTTGATGTGTGCACTATTTTTATTGTGCTACACATTTTTCTCTGCTCCCCTCCCATCCTACCTCTCCCCTTCTACCTTCTCCCGTGACTCCCACACTCCCAATTTACTCAGGAGATTTTGTCTTTTTCTCCTTTCTATGTGGATTCATTTATGTCTCTCTTAGGGTCCTCTTCATTATCTAGGTTCTCGGTGATTGTGAATTGTAGGTTGGTTTTTCTTTGTTTTATGTCTAAAAGTCATTTATGAGTGAGTATATATCATATTTGCCTTTCTGGGTCTGGGTTACCTCACTCAATATTATATTTTTTAGATCCATCCATTTTGCCTGCAAATTTTAAGGTGTCATTATTTTTTACTGCTGTGTAGTACTCCATTGTGTAAATGTACCACACTTTCTTTATCCATTCTTCGGTTGAGGGGCATCTAAGTTGTTTTCAGGTTCTTGCTATGACAAACAATGCTGCCATGAATATAGCTGAGCACATGTCCTTGTGGCACGATTGAGCATCCTTTGGGTATATACCCAACAGCAGTATTGCTGGGTCTTGAGGAAGATTGTTTCCTAATTTTCTGAGAAATCGCCATACTGAGTTCCAAAGCAGCTGTACAAGTTTGTACTCCCACCAGCAATGGGGGAGCGTTCTTTACTGCATTTAACTTGGCTCAGCAGCTCCAGATAAGAGTGGTATTTGTGGAGGGACTTCTGTTCCCACAAACTTCCACTTTCTCCTCAGTCTCTCTCCTGCCCAACTGGTCTCCCTTTCTCAGATTCCTTGTGCACCCCCCTGAGTGTCCCCCCTTCGCCATAGCTATTCACGATTCACCTGCTCTGTCAACCTCCAGTAGAGACACAGGCTCCTTTCCCTGGCTGCCAGAGCCTGGTAGCCATTTTCACATTCTGTACACTGCCAAGGCCAGCTTCAGGGCGACTATCTCCACCCAACCGCGTGTTCCTCTTCTGAATATGTGACTTCTTACTTCACTCTAGATTTCTAGGGCTGAGTCCAGGGTCTGGTTTGGTTCCTAACTTCATTAGATATCAGGATGGTTTCCAAATAAATTTATTTATTCCCCCCCACTCTACCCCCCCCATTCATCTCTCGTGAGAAAGACAGCAAATACTTTGTAATGAGAGTAAAGATTGAAAATGAATCCCATGTGGGCAGATCCTGGTAAGAAAGAGGGGACACCGTGAAACTGGATTGTGAAGAGGGATGGGACAAAGGATTGCCTGTGGGGAATGTGGGCGGGGCTTCGGGACTGGGAAAAGATAGACAGATCCCAGGGCTAGCAATGACGAGTCTGCCACTATTCTCCTCACCTAAGTCATGTCCTTGTCTGTGCCACGTCTCATAGCCAGACCGAACAGACTGAATGGGAAGCTCTATTTCTTTGAAGAAGGAGGCTCCAGTTTTGCTAGGATAATTCTAACTAAGACAGTATTTTCCTGACTCACTCCTCTAGGAACAAGGATGCGTTTCCTAGAACTGTACCCTGGGGTTAGGGACGTGTGCAGAGCTTGAGAGTCAGATGTGGATGGTGGCATTGTGGGTCTCCAGCTGCAGTGAATGCGTAGGAAGGCAGAGGAGAAATGGCTGTAGCCATGCATCCCACACCGCATCACAGCTCCAAGCTTCATCTACCCAACCTACGGAGCTTTGCTTTCTACCTGCCTTGAGGCTTCACCATCTATAGTACGCCAGCATCTCACATCCCCCTAGGTGACTTCTGTATTCTCTAAATGTGTGGGTATCGTGATCCTAGAATCCTATTTTGAGGATCTTACTTCCCTGGACCCATCATAATGTGCACGGTGGGTAACTGAGTAGAATTTAATGGAGAGACCATTACAGAGTATAGATATGGTTTAGACACACCAGCAAATAGGCCATGTAGTGCCTTGAGTCCATAGCAGCAGCAGGCAGCTGTTATTGCCCCTAGGTCAATGAGTAAGGGGAAGGGTCAGTTGTGTGGCCCCTGAAGTGTGTCTGTCAGGTGTGAACACAGCAAGGCAAATGTAACTAACGCACTGGGTTAAAATACTGAGCACCAAAATACCACCCGTGACCCACCTGTGACTCATGCCTCATAGCTGGGTTCTCTTTTCTCTAATTATCTGAGGGGCAGGAGCTCGGGGAGTTCAGCAGACCAGATGAGCTGCTGCCATTCTCAATCCTGTTTCAGGTGGAGCCTCTATGGGGTGGAGCAGGAAGTTCACTGTAACACTAGGCCAGGACCTTTAGAGGCCTGTGATAGGATGGTGGCTGTGGGGGACACTGAGGCAGCTCTATGTTGGGAGTGGGAACGGTCAAACCCTAGGCTTTGGGCCATCCTTCTCTGTGTCCCGTCTCCTGATGACTCATGACAGCTGAAGTCATTGCTAAGGATCTGTTCCGAGTCCTCACTAAACTGCTCTGACTTAGAGAGATATTGTGTGTGTGTGCCCGCGTGCGTGTGCGTGCATGTGTGTGTTGGAGTCAAAGACGTATTCGTCAGCTTTCACAATTCTATGACTCCTCTGAGGCCACAAGCTGAAGCCTCTGGCGTATGGGACCCTCTCCCTGATGGAAGAGGATACCTTGGTAAGAAACACAGGGAAGGATAATGTTTGGTACGCTCTGAAGGAAGCAGGTAGCCTCCCGTCGGGATAACTTTAAATCTGCTGGAGCGGCTCACGTTGTGCGAGAAGGACAGGTGGGATCCAGCGGCTCCCCCATGACAGCCCCCATGACAGTGCTGTGACTGGACGCGGCTGCATGCAGCCGAGTCAGGGGATTATCTCTCCTTAGTGCAGCCTTCCTGTCATATGTCAATCCTCCAGACTTCTGGGGTTGGGAGTTTAAAAATGCACAAAAAGCTTTTTTTTTTTTTGACAAAATTTAGTGGGACAAGAGAGACAGAATCCTCAAGGTGGATGGTTATTTTCCCAGCAGGGACGTGAGCTGTCAGTGGATGCTGAAGTCCTATTCAGCACGCCACACCTACCACCCCCATGCTCACAAATATGGAGGTTCACTTAATTTGTTTTGTTTTTAATTTGGTTTTGAGAATTTCATATGTGAGTACTGTATTTACATCATTCTCCCCTTCTTCTCCTCCAACTTATTCCATGTCCCCTCCACTCCTTTGATATTTATGACCTCCTATACTTTTTAGAACACCACCTGCTGGATCCATTTAATGCTGCCCATTTATGTTTGGGGCTGACCATTGGGGATTGGATAGCAGGACGCTCGTCCCCGGAGCAGACTGATTCTTACTCTCAGCAGCCATAGGTTTCCATAGTTCTTCATCTGATTGTGAGAATTCCCCCATCCACATAGACATGGCAACTTGTGTTGTTCAGGTCTTTGTTTAGGCATCCATGTGATTGAGAATTCCCGGGTGCAGCCTTGCTGTCATATGTCAAAGACACTGTCTAGCAGTTGACATCCCAATCCTCTGACTGGTACACTCTATCTGATGCCTCTTCTGAGGTGCTCCCTGAATCTTGGGTATAGGAGTTGTGTGGACACTCCGTGGGATATACTTTCCAGTGAGCCCAGTCAGGAAGTGGAAGCGGCCACAGCATCGCCATCTGCCATTGTCTGACAGCGGAAGATGAGGGCCCAGTGTGGAGTTTAACCAGACAGATTCAGACAAGAACTCAGGCTCCCGTATTCATTAGCTGAGATTCTGGACAGGCCTGCCACTGGCAGGGTTTCTTTGCCTGGAAAGGGGGAATGACAATGGTCTTTTCACGGGAAGATAGCTGTGTGTGTTCAAAATGCTTAGCTCAGGTGACAAGGAGAACCCTAAGAGACACATACATGAATCCCTCTGGGAGGGGGAAACAGACAAGACCCCCTGAGAAAATTAGGAGGGTGGGAGAAGGGAGGGTGAGAGGGGAGGAGGAAGGGAGAAAGGGAGGGAGGAGGAGAACATGAGGGAATGGGGTGCTCAAGAAGCAGGAAGGACAGTGAGGGAAAGAAAGGAAAGCGATATCTTCATTGAGGGAGCCATTAAAGGTTTATTGAGAAACATGGCACTAGGGAAATTCCCAGGAATCCACAAGGATGACCCCAGCTAAGACTCTAAGCAACAGTGGAGAAGACGCCTAAATTGGCCTTCCTCTGTAATCAGACTGATGACTACCTTAATTGTCATCATAGAACCTTCATCCAGCAACTGATGGAAGCAGATACAGAGATCCACAGCGAAGCACTGGCTGAGCTACTTGTGACCAGCCCGAGAGAGGGAGAAGCAATAATTTATGAGTAAAGAGTTCAAGGCCATGATGGTGATACCCACAGAAACAGCTGACCTGAGCTAGTGAGAGCTCACTGATTCTGGACGGATAGCAGGAGAACCCACATAGGACCAAACTAGGCCCACTGAATGTGGGGGACAGTTGTGAGGCTTAGACAGTCTGTGGGGCCACTGGCAATGGGACCAGGATTTATCCCTAGTGCTTGAACTGACATCTAGGAGCACATTCTTTTTGGAGGGACACCTTGCTAAGCCTAGATATAGGGGAAGGGCCTTCGTCTTGCCTCGAACTGAAGTGTCAGACTTTGTTGACTCCCCGTGGGAAGCCTTACCCTTCCTGAGGAGTGGATGGGAGGTGGGGTAGAGGAAAGATGAGGGAAGCGGGAGGAGGGGAGGAAGTGGGAATGAGGATAGCTACATAAAATGAGAAAAAAATTGTATCAAAAAATTCTTAATAAAAAACAAACCCAAAAAACCAAAATGCTTAGCTACTACTAAGGACTCCACGTCTATTGTATTCTAGATGTGGGTGCTAGTACCTTCTATACTTCCATATATAGAATTCCTTATAAAAAACAAAACAAAACAATTGACATCCTTTGGGGAGCATGGGACAACTCAGCAGGTAAAAATGCTTGCTGGATGACCTGAGTTCAGTTCTCAGAACCCACACGGGATAAAACAGGGTGTGGTGGTAGAGACAGCTTGGCAGAAACAATGAGCGACTCTGCCCATGGAAGTGTTACTGAGAGCGGCCCCCAGAGGCTCATATATTTGAAAGCTTGGTCCCCAGTTGGTGGAACTATTTTGGGGCATCTTGTTGGAGGAGGTGTCACTAGGAGCAGGCTTTGAGGCTTAAAAAACTCATACCAGTTAGCTCTCTCTCTCTCTGCCTCCTATTTTTGGATAAGGGTGTAAGTCTCAGCTACTGGTCCAGCACCATGCTCGCCTACCTGGGGCCTATATGCTCGCCTACCTGGGGCCTACATGCTCGCCTTCCTGCCATACTAGTCCATGATAGTCGTAGACTCACCTCTGACACTGTACGGCCCATTAAGAGCTTTCTTATGTAAGTTGCCTTGGCCATGGTGTTTTGTCACAGCAGCTGGGAAGTAAGTAAGGCACGTCCTCAACAAAGTTGTCATCTGCACTAAAATATAAAAAAAGCAAAACAGCAATAGAGCAAAATTTAAGGTCCTATGAACTTACTGTCTCTCTCACCTTACTCTCTTACTAGCTCACTCTCTCTGCCTACTTATCCTAGCTTTTTAAGGCATTTTTCCATTCAGCAGCCCATTCGTATATTGTTTATCCAACTGTCATCCTTCCACTGTTCACTTATTCATCCATTCACCATTTATCCATCTATCCACCATCCCTCCACCCATCCATCTATCCACCACCTACCCATCCATCTATCCACCATTCATCCACCCATCCATCTACCACCCATCTATCCATCCATCCACCCAGCCATCTATCAGCCTCCTATCCTATCCATCACCCACCCATTTATATACCCTCCACCTACCCATCCATCTACCATCCATCTATCCATCCACCCACCCACTCATCACCCATCCACAATTCACTTATCATCTGTCTATTCATCTGCCTTTCTTAAGTACAGGAAAGGTTAGACTGCTGAGACAAAATGCCTGTCTTGAGTTATCAGTCAGCACACATATGCTCTGCACGGGGGCAGGCATGCAGTAGCCGAGAACTCTGACTGTCTCCTACACAGGGGCAGGCATGCAGTAGCCGAGAACTCTGACTGTCTCCTACACAGGGGCAGGCATGCAGTAGCCGAGAACTCTGACTTCAGAGAAGAATCACCGGATCTAGATCTCAACATTTCCACTCACCAGTCTTCTTCCTTGTTAAACCTTTTTGTTATTTTGTGTCTTCCACTTCTTTAAAGTAGGGGTGGTGATGCCAATAACTCACAGAATTACTGATGTGAAAATTGTTAAGATGGTGCCTGGTCAGCAGCACCTGCTTGCCACACTATGATGACACCTCGAGTCTGCAAATGTAGCAGATTCAGGTTAGGATTCTGAATGAGAGAGACCTGATTTTGAATTCTGCTTTCCCTGTTTACCAGTATTGAGCTCTTTAAAAAATAGAATATTTTTATTAATTCTTTGAGAGTTTTATACTGTACATCTTGATCATATCTACCCCAATCCTCAGTCTTAAGCTCTTGGGTAAATTATTCTACTTACAGGATTCAGAGCTTCATTTTCACCATTAATCAATGATGTCCTTACCCTGCCCTCAAATGGTGACAGGCAGCATGTTCTGGGGTAAAGGGTGTGAACTCTGAAGTAAGAAGACTGCGACATGGGTTCACATCTTGAGTGTAGCACCATCATCCTAATCAAGACCCCTGTATAGCTCTTTGGGTTCTTCCTATAAAATGAGGGACAGTGAGTTTGTATTTCACAGGTCTTGTGAAGAACATAAAGAAAGTAAAATCACATACGTGGAAACCCAGCGTCAGAGTTCTAGGCTTAGGATACACGGCCGGGCTGTCGTTCTTTCCCTGTGCTTGGCCATCATCCTGTGGTTGGTGCCCAAGAGCCCTGCCAGTGCTCTAAGGTTGGCTCCATTCTACTCTTGACTTTGTGCTTCCCACCTGGGGCACCTGCTCTCTGGGTGCTGCATGACAGCATGCTGGGGGTGAGGGCGTTCTCAGAGCCACTCATTATTGCAGGATCAAATTTCCTTCAAGGTTTAGCAAAATCCAGTCTTTAATATTAATTGCCACAGACTATAAAATTGTTATTTTCTTTTCATTAAAACACGAGACTTCCATGAAAGTCTGTGATTGTGGTTAAGCTGCTTCTGTCTAGAGAAGCATCATTTTAAGCCACTCTCCTCAGGGGTGGTCCTTCAACAAAAAGTCTGAGAAGACAGAGAAAACTCATTATTTTGACCTCTGTCACTGTAAGTTTCCAGGAATCTCCAACTCAGGTTAGCGTGAATAGTGGGAAACTTTTTACTTAGGAGGGAGGAAGTGCAGTCTCTAGGGTGCAGGATGAACCACAATGCTAAGATTCTCCACCCTCCTTGTTAGACTTTGGTTACCAGACAAAGGGTTGGTGGTGACATCTGAGCCTGCCCCCTTGCTTGAACCCAGGAGGTTGAATTTGCAGAAGTTAGTTAGTGGTCATGTCTTCTAGGGACTGCTTGCCAACCACAGTCTGCTTCAGTCCAACTGGGTACCTGGGCACCTCTAGTACAGCAACAGCCCCTGTGGGTGAGCAACTAGGGTGGAGCTACCACATAGGGTGTATGTGCAGCTACATAGAGAAAGGGCAGCTGTATCTCAAGTGGATGCTTGCCAGTGTCTGATGAAAGTGTCCTTCAGGGAGAGAGAGCAACGACCTCGGAAGCTTGACCAGGGCTTTGGGGAACTACTAGACAATTCTATTCTATGGTTCTGATACAATGGAGGATAATGTGCTAGTAACAGCCTATGTCTTGATTTCTGGCTCATTTGGCCAGCTATCTAACTATCCTCTCTCTCTCTCTTTCTCTCTCTCTCTCTTTCTGAAAGGAGGAAAGAGGGAGAAATTATGCTGAACACAAGGCTTGCTTCTGATACAAATACTATCTTATCTTCTCTGAAAATAAATGACTTACATTCTCAAGTTGTTATATGTAATACTTCAATGTTAAAGAGCACTTATTTCAGCAATACTATTAATTTAAATTAATATCTAGATGAGCTAAAGTGTTGTTGATGCAGAACTTTTGCTTAATGCATAGGTGATTTATTTGCATATTTACACAACTTTTATTCTTCTACAGTCCCTACTAACTCTCTACCATGCAACAGGTACATATTCACATGCTGGGAACCTAGGGATGAACAAAAGCAGCCTTTACCCTCGTGTTACTTATGTTCAGTGAGAGGAGAGTCAGAAAAGAGAGGAGGAGGATGAAGGAGAAGGGAGAGAGCCCAGAATGGCATGGGTACTGCTCCTTGCTAGGAGTGATCAGGGAAGGCAATGCTAAGATGGCATGACCTGGGGGAAGGAGGCGATAGTGCTGTCTCCAGAGGGTGTCTGACCCCTGGAAGCTTAGTGCAGTCCCTTAGGGACTTCCTTAAAGCTCCATGCTCTCTGATGCACACTGGACCACCTCACCCCTTAAATCCGGAGTTGGTGAGTGATTTTTATCTCGTTGTCTTTGAGCTTTCTAAGTTACTAGCAGACTCTACTGTCATCTTAAAAATATTATTTCTGTTTATTTTTTAATAGTTTTATAACTATTAGTGGACACATGATAATTATAGATTTTGGGGGGTAAAAGGGATGTTTTAATGTATATAAACATTGTACAAAGGTCAAGTCAGACTAATTAGCATGTAGCTCACCTCGAATGATATAATTTCATACTGTTGAGAATATTCAAAATCCTCTCTTCTGGCTATTTTTAAACACACAATAAATTATTGTAACCTATTATTACCCTATTGTGCTATTGAGACCAGCACCAAATATGCCTGTTTTAAAAAAATCTATTCATTCTGTATTAATTTTTAAAATTGTGTATTTGTGTGATATGTGCACATGTGTATTGGTGCCCTTGGAGGCCAGGAGAGGGTGCTGGATGTCCTGGAGCTGGAGCGACAGAAGGGTGTAAGCTGCACCTTGCATCCTCTGCAAGAGTGTTTTATGCTTTCAACCACAGAGGCATCTCTTCAGCCCTCATTTTTAAAAAAAAAAAAAAACAGATATTTTTTCATCTTTATTTGCCTTTTTACATAAAAATGTAAAAAATGTGATGATGGGAGAAAGAGGCACTGCAGGATTCTGAAAGGAAGCTAAGATGATATGAAAATACAATCAATCCTTCCAGCCAGTGAAAGCAGCCACCTAGCATTCATGAGTTCTGCTGCCTGGGAAATGGTTGCAGAGCTCCAGTGTTTGATGGACTCGTCTGGTTCATTTTAGAAGTTGCTGATGTCTTTGTGTGTGCGGTTGCAGAGTACAAAGGCAGACAAGGCTATGCCCTTGCTCTGGAGAAGGGTACAACGGTGCAGGAAAGATGACTCACAGAGGCCCTTGGCTGCTGTGCACAGAGCTGCAGAGGGAACTGGGCTGGCAGTGAAGCCCCTGGAGCACTTGCTCTGAGCTGAGCCCATCCCACCTGCTTTGATTTTCTCTTCCTACTTCTAAAGTCTTAAACAGTGGTGTAGGAGATCCTTCTGCATTTCTATTGCTTTCATTGGTTAAATAAAGAGACTGCCTTGGCCTTTTGATAGGGCAGCCCTTAGGTGGGCGGAGTAGACAGAACAGAATGCTGTGAAGAAGGGAAGTGTGGCAGATGCCATGTTTCTCCTGCCCAAGATGGACACTGGTTAGATTCATGCCGGTAAGCCACATCCTCGTGGTGATACACAGATTACTAGATATGGGTTAGTTTAAGATGTAAGAGTTGGCCAAGAAGAGGCTAGAACTAATGGGCCAGGCAGTAATTAAATGAATACAGTTTCAGTGTAATTATTTCGGGCACCGGGAGCCAGGTGGGACAGAACAAGGGACCCTGCACCGGGAACCAGGCGCCGGGAACGCAGCCCGCAGGCCTCTTACTACAAAACAGTTCATTCCGCATAACTCTTGGCCATACTGTGGTGTTCTGGTTTTCTGAGCACTAGTGACTCTTGCTATGGTTTTGCCTTTCTGCTCTAGTTTACCCAACTCTGCAGGGACAATGGTTTCTCATGTCTAACTTGAATGAGGGCCAGGCGAGTGTATAATTAGGGTATATTGAACAATCGCTCAAGATGGCGTTGTTGCGGTTTGAGTCATGATAATCATGTGGTTTTTCTCTCTTCTCTCAAGACTTATTCATTCTGTGGTGCTTTGGGATTCAGGGCCTGGATGCTGGAATAACAAACCTTGTTTTGGTTCTGCTAGCGCCCTAGGGTTACAAATGCAGTACCCATGGACAACGTATCTGCCTCTGGCGCCCTTAGATTGAGATCATGTTTAGGCCCTCTTCTCCATCATTTCAGTTACGTGATTTATTTATATATATTATATTTATATATATATTATTTAATTAATTTATATATGCATATATATCACAAATGGAACATTCTTGAGCTTGACAACTTGGAAATTTGCACTTAATAGGAACCTATGTCAGTCCTAGGGGCTAAAGAGATGCAAGTTGAACACAAGGTCCGAGGGGTGGTGATGCTGAGGAATACTGTACCTAGGGTTTATTTTATTTTTAATTGTGTGCATGCCTGTGTGTGTGCACGCACATGTGTGTGTGCATGTAGATACCCTCAGAAGCCAGACGATGGCCTCAGAGTCCCTGGAGCTAGAGTTATAGGCAGTTGTACCTTCCTAACTCCATATAAGTTATAGGAACGGAACTCAGGTTCTTGCTCTTGAAGCATGATCTCTTAACAGACCCTGGGGTTGCTGTGGCCCTTCTACAGTGTACAGTGCTGCAGGGAGTCTAAGCTGGTGGTGCAGACAGATACTTTAGAACAGTTTGGCGATACCAGTTAATAGGGCGAAACAAAGAAGTTCCAGTTCCCTGGACCCAGAAGAATGTAAGCTCAAGGAGCACTGTGTGTGGGCGTCCACTGTAGCATGCATGCATAAAAGGCAAGACGTGACACCGGAATTTGTGAAACTTGAATGGGATGTCTAAACTACAGGATGCTTCACAATGGACATCCGTCTGTGGTTGAAAATGCAGAAATGAAAATATCTTGCAGCAGAAACAGACAAAAGGGCCACTTATAGACTGTAGAATGTGTGACATCTTTAAGAATTTCACTATGACCCCAAGTCTTCTATCTATGTTCATACCCAGGGCCAGTGTTAAGAGAAATACAACTTCTGAAAGAGTGAATGTGTGATGTACTGACAATAGTGGTGAACTCGGGGAAAAAACAGGATAGGGAACTTTAATCAAAGTCTCTGTGTGTTTAACATGGGGCCCATCTTCAAAGAGTCCTGGCAAAACTAATAGTCAAGAAGGGGCTAGATAGACATAGGTTAGACTTGCTTGCTGCTCTTGCAGAGGACCAAAGTTCTGTTCCCAGCACCTGTGTCAAGTGGTTCACGACTGCCTGCAACTCCAGTTCCTATATCTGATGCCCTCTTCTAGCTCTGAGGGCACTGCCTTCACACTTGCACACACTCCCACATACACACATACACACATAATTGAAAATCAAATAAATCTTTTAAAAAAAAAACCAGTGTGGATGGGTGGTTCATTCACATTTTGGAGGACCTTGAAGGAAACCCCACGTTGTAGCTACTTTATCTTCAGGTCATGGGAACCTCGTCATCATCATCGACATCATCATCGTTGTTGTGAGTCATATTATTTTGAGAGTAAGTTAAATGCCAGAGACCGGGTTCCTTGGGGCACAGATGCTGAAGTTTGCACTGACAGAGGTTATGGGGAGGAGGCATTAGCCCCTAGGGAACAATACCAGGGACTTGTGAAGGAAATTGAATTTGACAGCAGAAATTGCAGGGCCAGGAGATGGCTCGGTGGCTCGCGTGCCTCACCAGCCTAATGACCTGAGTTTGGTCTCCAGAATTGACATTGTATAAGGAGAGAACCATTTCTTACAGACACAGAACTGACCTTTGACCTCCACATGTACACTGGTATGTACCTCCCACATAAACACACAATAAAAATGAATAAAAAAATTTCAATTAAGGTTTCAGCTTATACTCAGTTGTCCAGCTGGAGGTATGAACCTGCTTCAGACTGTCGCTGGATACAGATGCAAGCTGTCCTCAAGGCCAGGTATGGCCAGGGGACGTGGCTCCATCAGGTCCAGCATGATGCTTGAAGACAGATTAAACTGTTATTCATCTTGCCAGAAGAATGAGTATCTTCTTCCCAAAGGGAACCAGGGCCACACACTGTAGGTCTCCAGAGCCCGGGGTCTCCTGCTGATACTGCTCCAAGTGCCTGTCAATTGTCACCAGCCCTTAGATAAAGGTCTTCCCAAGGCAGAGCTTCCTTCATGGAAAGAAGCGCTAGAAAGAATAAGAAGGGGCTGAGCCAATTGTGTGTCTAGAGGTCATGTTGACTGTGTCTGGGCACAGACTCCGTCTTCCAGCAGCAAACCCCTGTTGTGGAGCTGTGATGTGGAGCAGCCCTGCCCTGCCACCCAGGAAAGGCGCCCATGTTGTGTTCTGCTGTTCCCAGCTGGCCTTGCTCGGACTCTTGGAGCCTGGGAGATAAAGCTTTGCTTACACGCCACTTGATAGCAGATCATTTCTTTTTCTTTCCCCTGGTTTGTGGGGAGGGAGTTGATTTATCTCGGTGGATCCTGTCAGACTGCATCTGATGACATATATTCTTTCTTCCCAAATGTCCAATCTTTGTCAGCTGAGAAATATTTGAAGTGCTGACAGGGCTCTTATGGACGAGCCGCCTATCACTGCAGAGTCTGTAGAATTAATTCCTCTTAATTATGTTAGTGCGGGGCCATCATTCACATTTATTGATGCTGTCTGGTCATGTCTAGAAGATTTATAGGTATCTATATTCATCCTACACAGAAGAGACCACGAATAACTTTGCTGTCTTTGGAGTGTCTTTTTGTGTGGAACAGATGTTACACAATTAGTAAAGAAAGCTTTTTAATAAATATGCATTTGTGCCTTTAGGTGTTCTCCCTGGGGTCCTGAGAGGAGAGTGTAGGAGTCTGACACTATCTATGCAGTTTTTATTCAGAGTTCCCTCTTTAGATGAGTTTAAAAAAAAAAGTTGTTCTTCAGATAAAGTGTTTCATTTCTTGTACAGGAAATGTTCTTGAGAATTACATAGAAGTTCACCAGGCAGAATTTAATCATTTTAATGTCCATGGCCTTTGGATTTCACATCATTGAGTATGAAATTATGGGATGTCAGATGACCAGAAGGAAGCCGAGTGAATTCAGTGCCACAGATGAAGAGAGATGGGAGAGCAAATGAACTTCGACGAGGCTGGTGTTTCCTTCTTCTGATCGCCTGTCTTCATCCTCATGGATGGTGACTCTGCCCAACTGGGGCAATATTTCAGAGTCCGTATGTTTCTAAACCTCTGTGGATGATGAGAATGCTCACCTTGGTTCAGTCCCTAGCAGTAAACACTGGAGTAGACATTGTGTCAAGTCCCAGGCTACGCTCTGACTGCACCACACTGCAACACATTCGCTGTAAGTCTACAGCACCCATTGCCATCCTTGTTCCAGATTCGACAAACGGAGACTCAGAGAGGCTTGTTGATGGAACAAGATCAAGCCAAGGGCAAGCCAGAGTCAGTGACCCAGTCCTTTGGGCGAGGACCTCTTCTCTCAGATATTTGTTAGAGAAAGACTAACCAGGAGCCCTGCAGGGCTTAGCAGTAATTCCCCACTGGAAGTCATGTGATATAATGTATGCCTGCAAGCGTCCATGAATGTCTAAGCATGCTGGTTTTGCAAATTGAATCTAATTCTTATTGTGCAAAGAAAGGAAGTGCTAGGTAATAAAGTGGGGAGAGAGAAAGAAGAGTTAAGGAAGGAGAAGTGGGAGGAAGTGATGGGTCATTACCAATGGGAGACGAGACGACTCATAGGTGAAATATGGCCAGGAAAAGATAAAGAGCCTAACCCATTGCCTCTCTAATAAGGGGCAGCTCGTACAGAAGATTCAGATAGTTTTCTTTTTCATTTGAACACATTGTTTCCAATGGAGAGATCAAGGCAATTATTCCACTTACAACTGCACAAATGATTATTTGGTAACATATTAAAATTCCCTGCTAAATTATAACTCCTTAAGAGAAGACTCTGGGGTGCATTTTTCTCAGTACTTAATTCTTGTTTCTACTTTAACAAACTTACTCAAAGCCACTGTGTATCAGATGCATCTTCCTGTGCAGTGAAAAGGAGTCTCCCCACTCGAACAGGCTTTCCTTTTTCTAGGCTAGGTAAGGACAACAGAAAGATAAATAAATGGCTGTAAGGTGCTGGGGGTGATCGATATTAGAAAGAGAAAGCAGGGCTTGCGGGGGAGAGTAGGTCTGGTTGCTGGATTGCTGGCTCCTGATGTGTTTACACCATCATTTGGAGCCCTGGGACCAATGGTCACACTACAAGGATATCTGCCTGCCGTAGGCCTAGCTGGGCTGTAGAAATATTAGTGGCAAATCAAATATTGTTCTGCCTCAAACCCGAGAGCAATTTATGTATGGATACTTAGTGGAAGAAGTTGATTTTTTTTCATTACAGGAGATGAAGGAGAGAATAAGGAAGATGCTAAAGCCAGTGGGAAGGTAGAGGAAGTGGGTGTTCTCAGCCCAAGAAGCCTCCAAGATGGACAGTAAGCAAATCTGGGAATCTTATTACCTAGTACTGCTAACTAGGACCACTTTCAGAGATGGTCATTAGACTGGGGGCTTCCTGGCCTCAGAGAAAGCTGGTGCTGTCTGACAATTCATACCCCATCCGTGATTCACATGTAAGGCAAGCATGGGAGCCCAACATCCCTGCTTCAATATACTAGTGCAAACTATGCAATGTGTGTCTGTCTTTCAGGGCTTCCCAGGGGCCAAGCTATTGCTAGAACTCTACCCTGGATCCTGCATGCCTCTTCCTGCCTCTGTTCTAAACCCTTTCTGCTCCCTTTCCTTATTGGACTCTCCCAGGAACCCTTTCTTAATGAATTCCCTGTGCCCGTGGCCTCAGCCGAGGTGGGCTTTTGGGAGAACCTGGACTGCAGAAAAGAGCATTTTATTTTAGTGTAGCTTTTCATTTATTTATTGCTTTATTCTATACATGTAAGTTTTTGCCTATACCTATACATGTACCTAGTACACCTGGTACCCCCAGAGTTAGAAGGAGATATCAGATCCCCTGGCATTGGAGTTACAAATGGTTGTGAACCTTCAGGTGGGTGTGGGGAATCAAACCTAGGTCCTCTGTAAGAGCACCTAGTGATCTTAACCACTGAGTCATTCTGCAGCCTGCCAGAGAGAGCTTTGGGATTAAAGCATGAGGGTCTAAGATGTTCTGTAGATGGAAGTTTCTGTTCCGCCCAGATCTGTAGCCATTCAGTCCCAAAGAGACACACAGAGGCTTACATTAATTATAAACTCTTTGGCCTATTAGCTCAGGTTTATTATTAACTAGCTCTTACAGCTTAAATTAATCCATAATTTTTGTCTATGTTTAGCCACGTGGCTTGGTACCTTTTCTCAGTAAGGCATTCTCATCTTGCTTCCTCTGTGTCTAGTTGGTGACTGACTCTCTGCCTTTCCTCTTCCCAGAATTCTTAGTCTGGTTGTCCCTCCTATACTTCCTGCCTGGCTACTGGCCAATTGGTGTTTTATTAAACTAAGGAGTGACAAATCTTTACAGTGTACAAGAGCATTGTCTAAAAGCAATGTTCCATTATTTAGTACCCGTTCAGAATTTGGGTGTGAAATCTCTCCCACAAGCTTATGTGCTCAAGTGTGTGAGGGGTTGTGGAGGCTTTAGGAGGTGGGGCCTACCTGGAGGAACTGGGACTCTGGGTGTGGGATGTGAGGGTTGTAGTACGGCCCATCCTTTCCATCTCAGTCTCCCTGCTTCTTGGTTGGTGCCATGTGACAAGCATTTACCGCTGTCGGCAAGCCTTCTCCACCATGAGCCAGAACAATGCCTCCCTCTTAAGTTACTTCTTTACAATAACCAGTAACTAGCCCACAACTGTATGTCCTGGACTAATTTTTGCCATGGTCTAATGGACACTGTTGTCTTTATTACCTCTTTGGCACATTGTTGGAAAGACTAAAGTTCCTAGGTTAGGGTCTTGGGAAGGCAAAACATAGAAGTCAACATTGGCAGACAGGATCTGCAGCCCAGGAGGGGAGTGCCACCAGCCACGTCATACAGGGCTATATTCAGTTGTGCTGGGAATAAATTGGATGGGAGAGCTGTTGCGGGGGGGACAGGCTTTGCAGTAACAAGAAAGTGGGGGTGTTCCTGGTCCCCACAGGAGGGTGCCACAGGCTGGTTTGCATAACCTTCCAGCTGGTGGGAACTGAGACTTGTTTGTGGGTCTGCTGAACTACACCAGGCACTGCGATCAGGAAGGCAGTGGGTCATGGGGTCTTATCTGCGTGAGCAGGAAGGGAAGGGGATGCAAAGTTGGGTCCCTCGAGGCCTCCCATGTGATCACACGCCAACTTGGCACATCGTATTAAGTGTGAATTTGGGCTGTGAACCACAGCTGCAGCTTGCTCAGAATGCCATGAAAATGACAAGAATGGACCCGTGTGCCCAGCCAGGAGGCACCTCACAGGCAGGGAACAGGAAGCTTGCACATGGATAACTTGTTTTCTTTCCATACCTGCATGGGATCGTTCAAGTCTGAAGTTCTCATTTTGCTCTGTAATTATGCATTAATTCTTCAAGCCTCCTGGAGTATGAGATGAAGCAGGCGTAGCTGAGTTTATTCTCATCTGTGATGCACCATGGCCTGCCCATCTGCCGGAGCAAGGCAGAGGCCCTGATAGCGCAGAACCCTGAGGTTGTGGAAACTTAATGCAGGCAACATTGTTTCCTTTTGCTTAAAACCAAACTAAAAATTTTCTAAAGTAGCTGTGGGCAGGAAAGAGGATGTGAAATATGAGAGCCAAATACAATTTCAGATTTAATCCAGAAGATACACTTTGTGCCTATCACTACTAGCTCCTTATTTAAACAGTTTAAATGATTAGTCTTCTGCTTTCCAAACACAGCACCCCTCCTCTGGGCGGTGACAGCCTTGACCAATTATATGGTTGGCTAGTGGCATATAAAGGACACATCCACTGAGGTGATGGGCCCCAGTGAACTGGAGGGTTTCATTCCCACTGAAGCAGACGTGACTCAGAGCTTCTAGAGGAGTCTTTACTCTTGGCTTATAAATGGATATTAAGGAGTTATGCTGTATGGCTTCCCAGATGAGGGAAGAAAGCCGAATGTGAATGGCAAAGACCTGAGTCCACAGATATGAGGTTTGGAATGGAGCCTCCAGTTGACCAGACACTAGCTACAGATTCAGGCGTCTAGTTCACTCTCCTTGAAGTGAATTCTATTGTTTTTGAAACAAGTGCATCTTGTGTAACACTGATAGGCAACCACAGCCGTCTCACCGGAGTGGAAAGATGGAGTGAAATTAAAATGAGAACACCATCTATACAGGAACTGTCTGTGGCTCCCCGGTTTTATTGTCTTCAGCAGTACCAGAAACAGTTCAGTTCCATTCGTGTGAGAATTTGGGAAAGGATGTGAGTCACATATTTTAGATTTCTCCTCAGCTACATCAAGCATTAATCTCTGTGTCATAGAATTATTTCTTCTTGTAAAGATATTTCAAGTAAAGTTGGAGGAGAAGCCAGAGGAATTACAATGCCAAGCTACGGGGTTTGGTGACTCCTAGGCTCATGGGTAGCTGGAGGGGCGGGGTTTTACCTGGAATCTGTTAAACAGAGGTGGGCCAGGGAGAGGGGCTACTTGGCTCTCACCCTGTGCAGAGGTCTTGAGGGGCTGGGGTGCTCTGGAACTGTATTCCAGAAACATCTCTGCCTTTGCGTCTATGCCATCCAATCCCTCAAACAGGCAGAAGAGAAAGATCAAATGACAGGTGTTTATAGGGGAATTGGAGAGAAAAAATTGTTCATCCCACCCCACTCCTCCACCCCTATGGCAGTCAGGGAACCGTGTATCTCTACGGAGGTGGGGGCTCAGCTCACTGTCTGCTCCACCCCACTCTCCATAGCCCATGCCATTCAGGGATCTTGTATCCCTAGGGAGGTGGGGGCTCAGCCCACTGTCCACTCCACCCCACTCCCTATCCCCATGCCAGGCAGGGGACCATGTATCCCTAGGAAGGGTTCAGCCCACCGCGCTGAGAAAAAGTGAGTGGGATCACCCCAGGCTCATGGCAGCCACCCTGACACTGAGTACCAAGAGAATGGAGTCTTGTGCCGCTGTCACCATGCTCCCATGTATGTTCAGCATGTGCGTGGCCCAGTGGCTCTGAGCGCTTGGTTAGGCCCTTCCCCTAAGACACCAGGGAAGCATGCTCAGCAGCCAGAGGGGATACTTGTCTCTGCCCTGTGCCTGCAGATAGATGGGCGTGCAAGGGCTATGCAAATACGGCAGAGAAGTGAAACTCTAGCTGTCCCATTCTCACCCCTGGGGAGCCAGGCAGGGACAAGCAGAGGCCCTAGCTCTCCCACAGCCACGCTGCTGCCCTGCTGAGCCACTGTCCATGCTAAACACAGCAAGGGGTCCAGCCTTCAGGTTCCTTTCTGAATGCCAGGCTCATAGGCACAACAGCGACCAGCAGGATAGGGACCGATGCAGAGGAGCTGCCTGATTGGCTTTTTAACGTCTTGTTTGATTTATATTTTGATTGGCATGTAATAATTATACATATTGATGGAGTACAATGAGCTGTTTGGATGCATGTATACTTTGGGTCACGATCAAGCTGGGGTAATTAGCATATTCGTCACCTTCAACACTGATCATTTTTTGGTGAAGTGAATATTCCAGTCCTCAGTTCTTGCTATTTTGAGATTTAGAACATGGTGGCTTGCTGTCCTCTCCTGCTGTGCTTTAGAACTGTGGGCTCATCTCCTGCTCCCCTCCTATTCCCCAGCATTCTGTGAGCTGTTCAACAATGAACTGGGACATCCCTCGGGCACTAGTGCTGATGCTCACGGGAGCTGAAACCATGTTTCCTGAAAGGTCCCCTCCAGGCCCTTCCAGGAGGAAAGGTGAATCTTATCTGTGCATTTCCACGGAGCACAGCAGTTGGTCCACACATCAGGTCCACAGCCTCGGGGACCCTCCTGCCACTCTGTCCTACTGCTGGGCTGAAATAGAACTTGTGGTGTACCTACTGGGGTCTGATGACACTAAGGACAGGGTGACATTCCTCTTGTCACCCTATCTTGGTCTGTAGTTTAAAGCCCACTTAGTTACCTGTCTGAGACAGTTTTCATGGTTAGCAGAACACACCATTCAAATGAAGCTAACATTTTATTTATGTACCTTTTCTTTAAAATTCCATATTTAAACCCACTTTGTTGAGGAATTGTTGGCATGTAAAGGGCCATGCACATTTAAATTACGCAGCCCAGGGACTCTTGGGATATCCATACTTGTGCAAACAGCACCACGACACGGCCATCGATGTGCTCTGCACTTCCACAGCTCCCAGCTATGTCTTAACTACTTTTCTGTTACCATGACCAAGCCAACTTATAAAAAAATCATTGGCGGCTTGCTTACAGCTTCAGAGGGCTAGCCCATCATGGCGGGGAACCTGGCAGCAGGCAGGCATGGTGCTGGAGCAGTAGCTGAGAGCTTACATCTTTTCTGTAAACTGGAGGCAGAGAGAGAGACTGGGCCTGGCATGGGCTTTTGAAACCTCAAAGCCCACCCCCAGTGACAACACTTCCTCTAACAAGGCCACACCTCCCAATCCTTCCCAAAACAGTTCTGCCAACCAGAGACCAAGAATTTGAACGTGAACCTATGGGGGCTGTCTCATTGAAACCACCCCACCCCGTCCATTGTCAGAATCATGGAGGCCGCAGACACAGGCGTTACCCCTCACCTCCAAAGCTCCCTCCACCCCCTTCATTGTCGGGATCATTGATATCTTCTTTTGTGCCGAGAGCAGACTTGAGCAACTCCCTAGACCTGAAAGACATCTGTAAGATGTTTCATCCAACAGCAGTAGAAAACAATTCTTTTCAACACACACACTCCAGGATGATCGAGTGCTACATCACAAATCCCTTTAGTTAAAACGCTGATGGCTCTTACTTCTTCATTTCCATAAGTAATTTCTGGAGCAATATTGAATAAAAGCTACGTTTAATTTTGCAAATTATCTGCACAAGTGCATGCGTGTTTTTATAGAGGAAAGAAAAGGATGAAGACAGAGATAGCTGTGGGTACCATCTCCTGAGAATGAATGCAACTGAAATTGGGGCATCTGAAAAACCTTCAAGGTTGGAAATTGCCAGCTAACCAGGCAATGGCCTGGCTATTCCCTTTGCAAAGCAAATGCTTTGTAGCCTTCTCAATGGCATGTAGCAGCCTGGAGAATGAAGAGCAGATGTGGAAACTATTAGAGCTACACAGAGCCATTATCTCCAGTGCAAAGACTATTTCTCTGGGAGAAAGGCAGGTCAAGGTGGCAGTATGCACATGTCATTGTAAAGATAAAATTAGATTTTCCTGTCATTGCTCCTGAAAACGTAGTGATCATATTCTATTTCATTTTTCCCATCACAGAGACCAGTAGTCGATGGCTGCGCTTGTGATCCTGAAAAATGCCAACGAGTAGAATTCTTGTTTTTCATTCTGAACGTTCTGAACCCGCAGGTGAAGCAGTTAGAGAGCAGGTGCTGAGCAAGGAGGAAGCAGAGAGTCGGCATTGTAATTCTTTCCGCAATTTGTTGCCCTTGCAGGCTCTGACTCCCCACTAACCCAGGCACAGGCGTGAGTTGAATCGATCTCGGCGGTAATTTCAGCCATAGGGCTGGATGTGCAAGTGGCAGAATGGCTCAGGTGCACAGGCCCAAAAGAGAAGCAGGGAACGCCTGTCTTGCCTTGCAGAGGACAAGACCCTGGAAGCTAAGATGGCCTGTGGGATTTCAGATAGAGCGGCTGGGGCAATAGCACAAATCAACAGCACCATGCCCTGTATGCTAAATGTGGAGTACTTGTGTTCAGGGAGGGGAGGGGGGAGCTGAGCATGAAAAACCACAGCACTGTGGCTACTGCCCATGCCCACTGAGCTCTCTCCTTCCTTCCTTCCTTCCTTCCTTCCTTCCTTCCTTCCTTCCTTCCTTCCTTCCTTCCTTCCCTCCCTCCCTCCCTCCCTTCTTCCTTCCTTCCTTCCTTCCTTCCTTCCTTCCTTCCTTCCTTCCTTCCTTCCTTCCTTCAGGTTTAGAGTAGATCCTCAACTAGAGATTTTTCTTTCTTGTTGACCTTTGCCAAAAGCATATTTTAAAGATGCTTCACACTTAGCCTTCTTTATCTTATCTCTTATTATATACAGTGCCAAGGGCAGCTGCATTCAATTCTGATAGAGTATTTGCAGTTCCACCCCAGGAAGCCTGGAAATTCAGAATGACTGCTTAATCGTAAATCCCTGAAGTGTGCTTTAATCCAAAATCCAATCAAAATGAGGAAACCCCCTGTGCGCGTGGCCTTTTCTGTCAATCCAGTCTTCCGTAAACATCACTCACTAAATGAAACGAGAACAAGAGCTAGATTGCATACTGCGCTGAGGATGTGGGTGAGCCAGGATGCTGTGGGGTTCCTGCCATTTTCTGTGCAGGTACAGGAAGGGAATTTGCAGTCAAAGCAAGAAAGCTGCAGCCTCTGGCCAAGGCCTAGCATATTCTGGCTGCAGCTGGGAGCCATCCTTCCTGCTTTGACTTCTGCATGTTTATCTGCGAGATGGAGACCTGTCTTTAGTTCTTAATTATAAATACATGTGATTGGGCTTTACAATAGCACCCGAGACTCACACAAGATATATAAGGGCAGAGGAAGTGGCCAGGGCTAAGATCTGAGGAGGTGAGCAGACACGAGGAGTAAAGTTTGAGATTGGACCCAGGAAAGAAACCAGGAAATGAATGACTCATACATCCATCACCCCAGGACCCAGGCAGCCTGAACACAGTGGCCCCAGGCGCCTCCCAGCTGCTGTAAAGTCAAGAGGAAGGAAGGGCTCTGTATATCATCCCCCAGTGTGCCCAATGCCTTTCTTCCCCATCTGCCAATGCCTGATTTGTTGTGTCTTAAACCCCACATCCCTCATGGTTCCATCAAGAGCAGAGAGCCACCTGCAAATGTGAGACTGTGTAAAGAAACTCAGTCTCCTTCTTCTTGATCCCTTCTAACCTACCATAGAGGCAGAATAAATATGCCCTCACCATTGTAAACACATGATCCCTTAGAAAGGCCACCAGTGGTTCCCCATTTAATGCACGGCAGACACAGGCCTTCTCCACAGCTCTCAAACACCCCGTTAGTAGCCCTCGGTGCACGTGGCTTCACACAATACTCCTTTTTTCCCCTAACCTAAGACATGCTGCAAGCATTGTTCCCCCAGCAAACCCTCTCCATGTCCTGTTAGAGAAACCAGCCTCTTCCTCGGGTCTCCTGTGGTCCCTCCGAGCTTCCTTTGTAGTAGAAATGAACTTTACTGCTTTTCTCTGTGTGTCATCTCTAGCGTGGAGTTACAGATGTGGGAAGGAAAAAAGTGAACAAAACTTATGACGCTGGATTGAAATTGAGGTCAGTTACAAAAACAAATAATTTTGATATGTTAAATAATTTTTGTATTCAAATGTGTGATACATGTATGTGATGTGTGTTATCTATGTAGCTGAAGAAATGAACCTAGATGTAGGTGACCTAGATGTAAACATGTATACTATGGGTGTACAATGGAGACATTTCACAGCGCTGTCCCTGAGAATACACTAAGGCAGTGACACTCTTTCTGACTCTCTAGGGCTGACCCAGGAATAGAAAGGGGAAAGTAAAGTTGAGCATGGGGACTTGGGATGGCAGCCAGCAAGCACCCAGGAAGGGTGGGAATGGGATGTGTTCACAGAGCACAGCCAGCTTTAAGGACTTAAAACTGCCTGAATAGAGGGAACAGCAGCCCAAGAAGCTCTTCTTTCTAAACAATTTCTTTCAATGCTGTTGGTGAGTGAGAGCGATGGGGTGTTCAGACTGGCAGGGGTCAGTGACCACAGCAGCCCAGCTACAGGTGACAGGGTTCCAGCACCATGGAGAAGTCCTTGTGAGGATCAAAATACATCGTGACAATAACAGATGATAAGCTAATGGGCACAACAGAGAGTCACACCACTCTATACCAGGGTAGAAGCCAAGTTGGAAAGCTGAGTGAGGAAAGGATATTTACCCAGTGTGAGGATCTCTCTACAAAATACTCATTAAAGGAGGAAACAATAGCTCCACATGGAGCAGCCTGGAAGACATCATTCTCCCCACCCGCTCCAAACGAACATTTTCAGTCACAGAAGAGATCAGAACCCTATGGGATCTCGCGATGCAGCCTGAAGGATGCAGGCTTCTCCCGCTTCCACAGGTGTGGAGCTGAATAACCACAGGCATGTCTAACTTGCTTGGGTGAAGGTCAAGTGAGCCAAGCAAAGCCCCAAGAACTGCCTCCATCGAGGCCTTGTGAAGAAAGGCTGCACCTGAACCCAGCATTTGATTTTTAAGCAGAGAGCTGGCTGGGGATGTTGTCACATCAGCTCACTGATTTGCAGGGTTATGTCCGAGCATCCGTGTTTGTAGAAAATACCCGCTCATGCCATCTGGATGGCAACTTGTCCCCAAGTGGTTTAGAAAGATGTTCTTTGTACCATACTGTGAATTTCCCCTAAGTTTAGGTTTGTTTCTAAAACAAACACCAAAACACCCTCCAAACCCCCAAAACCAAAAACCAGAATCAGGAAAGTATGTAAGAATGGTTCACATCTATTAGGCTTTGGAATTTTTGCAATAACTCTTTTGCAAAGAAAAGCTATGATTATTTTTTTAGACAACAGATAAAAGGGCCCATAGAGGAGGTATTAAATACACATTCCAGTCAAAGCTAGAGCTTTCTCTTGGGCCGAATCAGTACTCATTTAATCTCTCCTTCGGCACCAAGGCACCAAGGGGCATGGCCTTGCCACAGATTCCCAGCTTTCCAGTTACCATGCTTAAGGCTCACAAAGGGAACCTACTTAAAATGCTCCTCCGCATGGCTCCCTCAGCGATTCTGATTCTGAAGGTTTGGAATAAGAACCAGGAAATCTGCTTTTTAACAAGCAATCCAAGTGATTCTGACATAGGTCATCCAGGGGCCAGACTTTGAGCAGCATTGAACCTGATTAGCCATCCTCAGTGGCTACTGAAATAAATCTAAATCGGGTGGCATGCATACAGTTTCATCACCTAACCGTACACAGCCTGGAACTTAGAGATGGGGTATACCACCTGCAATGCAGCTCTCCACTGATTTTGAAAGCAATGAATTGTGCACCTTAGGTCATAGTTCCCAGACACTCTGGGACTCCAGGTGTTCTTGTCTGACTTCTTGTCCAGAGAATTCTGTAGGAGGCCAAGAAGTCAGGGGCTCAGAGCCAGAGAACCGCCTGTGAAATTACATTTAGAAAGAGCTCCTCCACTGAAAACATCTTTCCCCTCTTTGGAAGAGAGAAGGAGGACAATGCTGTGGCCTTTAGCTCCTTCTAATCAAGCTATAGTATTCCCCTAGTCTGCATGCAGCATGCCACAGGAGGTGGTCTCTCTCCAAGGAGGAGATGGAGAAATGCTAGGAGAAAGAAGGAATTGTTTCCTTTTCAATATTTTCACCGAAGACAACTCCATGAACTGTCTTAAATATTTGGAATGTCCAGGAGTGTTTTTAATGTGCTTCTTTTTGGTGTAAGCACAGTCTGAACGAAGGGAAGTAGGTGAATCTTCAGGAAAAGAGAAAACAATAAAACCCTCCTATCACAGTCATGGGAGAAATAGTCTATTATAGTCTTGCCTGAGGGGAAAAAAGGGAGGAAAGGGGGATGACTTGCAATGGGGAAGAGTAGCAGGGTCTAGTGAGATTCCCAAAGCTAAGGGTAATGGCGAGCTTGTGGTTCATTGAGAGTCTGCTCTCTGCCTCCAAGATGATGCCTTCTTGCTGCTCACGGGAGAAGACTCTCTCTTCTGTGGTGGGAGATGGGAGAGGAAAGAGGGGCACGTTTCCACCATGATGCCCTTTCATAAGGAAGCCTAGCACTATTCACGAGGGAGGTGCCCGAACAGTCTTACCATCCCTCAAGGCCCTACCTTCTAATACTGTCACTTTGGCCCTTAGGTGGCCATCCCTGAATTTTGGAGGATATATACCTGTATGTGATAGCAAATTTCATAGAAAGTGGAGAAATAATATTAGGGCTCTTTTGTTCACAAGTGAGTTTGATTTTAATTGCATTGATTAAAATGTAATTTATTAGATGACTTAACTGAGCCTTCCAGGGAAAGAGTCAGGGGTGGCTGGGTCCAGAACTTAAATACTAACTCAATTTAAGATGTTGCTCTTTTCCTTCCCTTTAAAGATGTTATTTTATAAAAAACATCCCTTTTTCCTTTTCTGTTCTGTTTTGTAAAATGTGGCAGGTCTCATCTCATCATTGTTTCTCACGGTTAATTATTCTAGAGAGAAAAGAAGATATGTCTCTGGAAACTTTCACATGTCCACCACTTAGGACTGGCCTAGGTTTGGTATCATCCTTGCCTGGGCAGCTGTCTGGTTTGGTCTGACCTGGGGGTACATGTTCACCCCTGGGGCAGAAGACAGAGCCAGGGAACAGAGAACCAGGCAAGCGTATGTTCCAGCCTTTTGCTAAACTCTTCACCAAGGAAAGGACAGGTAGCCAGCTACTGATTTCAGTGTTGTGAAGGCAGAGTTAGAAAGAACCCAGTATCTGGTAAACTGTCCATCTCACTGAAGGAAAGCTGCTTTGGGTATGGTTGTGACTCAGAGCCATGGGGGTGGGGACAGGTGTGTGGTTGGGACTTTCTGGCCAGTGAGTCTAGCTTACTTGGCAATCTCCAGGCCAATGAAAGACTCTCAAAAAGCAAGCTGGATGGAGACTGATGAAATGATACTCAATATTGACCTCTGGGCTCCATGTGCATGCATACACAAGTGTTCCCTTCAT
>PVIU01011109.1:48712-66541 GCA_004026605.1 Ondatra zibethicus
ATCATATGCATACACACACATCACATGTATGCACACACAATCATATGCATACACACACAATCATATGCATACACACATCACATGTATGCACACACAATCATATGCATACACACATCACATGTATGCACACACAATCATATGCATACACACATCACATGTATGCACACACAATCATATGCATACACACACATCACATGTATGCACACACAATCATATGCATACACACACATCACATGTATGCACACACAATCATATGCATACACACACATCACATGTATGCACACACAATCATATGCATATGCACACACACACCACATGCATGCACACATGCATAGAGAAGCTGCCTTTAGTAGGAGCTTTGACTCCAGTTGCTTCCCTAATTAAGCTGTTTTCACGAGAGTATCTCACTGGATGAAGTGTTCATGGTGTGAGTTATTGTACATGGATGGGGGATTTTCAAGTTGCTTCTTGATTAGCATTTTCTCTGCAATTGGCAGCAATTAGATGGGTTTCTCCTTGGCTGAGCTTTTCCATTCTCCGTTCCTAGTCATTCTTTTGTTCCTTGAATACAAGGCTGCCCAGTGAGTGGATGCCTTGGGGATGTTGCCTGGGTTTGAATCCCAGAGTGCCTTGAATACCTCTCAGTGAATTTGCCATCTCTCAGTTTGTTTTCTTATGGGTAAGGTGAGGTGTATCTGCCTGGAGTGTGGGAGCCATCTGCCCTGGACAAGTACAGCATAGCAACTTTATTTAACAGAGCTGGTCTGAGAGTAAACAGGAGGGGAACCAGGGAGAGGCAGAACTCTGTCTCCTTCTGGGATATGAAGATCTGTGTAATGTGGCTCTTTAAAAGCATTATTAGTAGTGTGTGTAGGTGAGAGCATGGTATATGTGTTCCATCTTGTAGATACTGGGGGTCAAATTCAGGTCATCAGATACGGTGGAAAATGCCCATCCTACTGAGACATCTTGCAGGCAAAGTAGCTTTTGTTTTTTAACAAAAACGTGCATGCGTATGTTTTAAAGAGCCAAATTATTTTGCAAGAAACATTAGGAGACAGAATGTTTCACTTTCTGAGCTCCAACCACCCATTCCCCAGAGCTATCATTTTAACTGCTCTAGCTTATTCTGTGAGCATTTGCATCCGCAGTTGCTTCTATTTCCCTGTCTCAAATGTCTATCAGGGTTTTTCCTCATGCTTTCCCGTGAAGAACGCTGAGGGCTTAGTGATTTGTTTCACTTGCTGCACCTCACACGTTGCTGTTTTTCTACCTTCCTGGTATCCTATTATTCTGAGTTTACATAGATCACATGTTGTGTTTTCTTCTCTCTCTCTCTCTCTCTCTCTCTCTCTCTCTCTCTCTCTCTGTGTGTGTGTGTGTGTGTGTGTATGTGTGTAGAGGCCAGGTGTTGACACTAGGCATCTTCCTTGGTCATGTTTTTCCTTATTGTCTCAGACAGAGTCTTAGGCATTCTCTTGTTCCCGCCTCCCTGCACTAGGATTGCAGGTGTGTTGCTGGACCCAGATTTCACATGAGTGGTGGGGATTGAACTTAGGTCCCCACGTGTCCTAGTTAGGGTTTCTATTGCTGTGAGGGACATCATGACCACAGTAACTCTTACAAAGGAAAGCATTTAATTGGAGTGGCTCACTTGCAGTTCAGGGATTCGGTCAACTATCATCATGGTGGGGCATGGTGACATGCACGTAGACATGATGCTGGAGAAGCAGCTGAGAGTTCCACATCTTGTAAGCATCAGAAAGTGATCTGTGACACTGGGCAGGATCTTGAGCATATATGAGACCTCAAAGCCCACCTCCACTGTGACGTACTTCCTCCAACAAAACCACACCTACTCCAACAAGGTCATACCTCCTAATAGTGCCACTCCCTTTGGGGGTGTTTTCTTTCACTATCACACCATGGTTGACTGGAAAGCACTTAACCAACGGAGCCATTTTGCCAGCTACTATATGTTGTTATTTCTAGTTATTTGACTGTAAATATCTCCAGAAAAGGACTGGAATACACTGTGTGTTCTTTTTCTCCTGATACAGCATCACTCTCTCCCTCTATTCCTCCCTCCTTTCATATGTTCTTTTTCCTATTCTTTCTCCCTCCTACTTGTCCCCCCCATCTTCTTTCTCTTGGTGTTCTGGTAGCTTATCATTAACGTAACCCCAAATCTGGGTGTCTTGTATAAGCCCCTTCATCTTCTTGAGGAACTCTCTCAAGGTTGGTCTCAGGCAGGCTTCCTTATCTTTCCTTGATAACAAGACAAGGCAAGGAGCAGTAGAAGTCATAGCGGGGGCGGGGGGATGGACCAGGGAATGGCTGTGGACTTTCCTCAAGTCCCAGATGTACAGGCCCAATGCCAGGAGTTAGTTTTGTATTCACCTCAGCTCACTACTCTGTTTTATTTTTGCCCTTTCACCTAAACCTGTGTCCCAAGTACCTTGCTATCAGACACACTGACAGTTCTAGAACTGATTGACTGTCCTCCCACCTGCTCTGGATGGCTGATGACACACACACTGACCCACACACTTTCTCAGTCTTCAGAGATGAGTCTCATCACTGGTTGGCCTTCAAGAGTAAGAAGGGAGAAAGAAGATCCTGACTGTATTTCCTGGTATATTTGTAGAAAGCATTTTTTTTCATATATCAGAATATTTGATTTCTAACAATGTTTTGCTAATTAAACATTCTAAGTGCAGGTGGACAGCAGAAAATATACTATATACAGAATTAGCATAACTTTAGAATCTTGTTATAATGTGATTCTGTTCAGTTGTGAAAACACTCTTGGTCTTCCAAAGGCTCTTGAGTCATCTAAGAACGGGCGATGGTGTTCTTTAGATTCAGAGGTTGAACCAGTGAGATGGCCCACTAGGTAAAGAAAACCAACTGTCACACCGGAAGACCTGAGCTGGGTTTCCCACACAGTGGAAGAAGAGAACTGACTCCCACGAGTTGTCCTCTGGCTGCCACATGTGTCATGGTACCCTGAACCATGGGCCAGAATCAACCCTTTGCCTCTTAGGTCCTGTTTGTCATAGGATGTTGATCACGGCAATGGGAAAAGAATCCAGAACAGCCCTCAGCAGAGTGACAGCCACGCACCCAGTCTGCCCCTTCTTCCTCCCTTCTGCCAGCCACTGGCGAACACTGATCTACTTCCTAGCTCTGTGGCTTTACCTATTCTAGACATTTCATAAAAATGGAATCCTAATGCATGGTCTTTTGTCATAGCATGTATCAGAATTTCCTTTTAATGACTAATACTGCCACAAGGACAAACCCCAGTTGATTATTCATGCATGTGCTGATGGATATGAGTGTCACCTCCACCTTTTGGCTTTCGTGGATAATGGTACTACATGTGTGTGAATGTGTGCACAAGCACACACACACACACGCGCGCGCGCATTCACAGACATTCGTTTGTTTCCAATTCTTCGTAGAACCTATGTTGAGGAGGGAATAGCATGCACACATTAAAATGACATGCTTAGGTTTTTTTTTTTTGAGAAGTTCCCAAATTATTTTCCACAGAAAATCCATGTTTTGGTGCCCACAGAGGCCAGAAGAGGGCACAGGATTCCCTGGAACTTGAGTTGAGGACACTTATGCTGTCATGTGGATTCTGCAAACCAAACCTAGGCTATCTGCGAGAGCCTGTGACTGCTAAGCCAGCTCCCCAGCCCCCGTCTCCATATTTTCTGAGTCAGCATCCCTTTTCTAAACCCGAGTTCATGACCTCGGTTAGCCTGATTGGCCGTGATCTCTGGGGCCACCTATCTCTGCCCCTTTTCACTGGGCTAACCCTCAGAGTCTCCCTGGCCTTTTACATTGGTACTGAGGATCCAAGTCCATCTTCTCATGCTTGCAAGGCAAGCTCTTTACCACTGAGCCATCTCCCCAGCTTTGTTTCCCAATTTATAAAAAATGGCCACCCCAGTGACCATAAAATGGTGTCACAGTCTGCTTTCAATTTCCATTTTCTTAAGATGTTGCACATTTTTTTTCTTTTTCTTTTCTTTCTTTCTTTCTTTTTATTTATTTTATTTTATTTTTTTACAGGGCTTTGAGCATCTGTGCACTCTCTGAATGCCAGCTTTCCACAGAGGGTGTATAGTCAGCTGAGCATTTTAACAAACATTCTCAGAATTCAAGGGATTTAATGAAGCCTTCATAATATGATTTTTCTGCCATAACCTGCAAGTAGATAGGATAAGGATGGAAGGGGAGGTTTGGGAATAAAAGAACAAATCCCAGGGTTCTTCTGCTCTATTGTGTTTGCTTATCTCTGCCTGGGCAGGCGGCTTTGAAAACTGTATTGTGTGCTAGGCACGAAACTCTGGATTTTCTAAAGTTCAGGCATCCTTTCTCTGGCTCCTTGGAACTTTGCTTCTGTATTGGTCTCATACTTGGAACAGAGCTGACACTGTGTGGAGTGATGAATCTCGGCTCCTGGGTCACCTAAGCTATTACATCCATAGGCGAACTTCTGAGTCCAGTGGCAGCATCCTGATGTACCCACATGCCTCCCCGGGTTAAGCTTCTATGCTCTTTAGATCTTCTAGAGTCCTCAATTGGCTGATTTTGACAAACAGTGAATTCACTGTGGGCAGAAGGGTGATGTGCTGGTGGGTAGTAGACACAAAATTCAAAGCTGAATAGCATCTTTATGTCTGAGTTCACCTACGGTGTGGCATGTCTTATTTAGTCTTCCACGGCACCCTCCTTCTGTGGTGATGCTCCTGAAGATCTGCAATGCCTGACAGCTGTGCTCACTTCTATGATACCCCCCACTCAATGGCTTAGCTCCAAACTGCACCGACTATCCCATGTGCTTTTTTTGGAACCTGCCTCAACCTCGCTCATGAAGTATGATGACTATATCTAGGGCCAGCCAGGCAACCAACTTCTTCTCCCCACAGAATACCTGTTCCTCCCTGTCTTCTGTGTCGAGGCCCTCTTCATTTGACAGAATGAAGCTGGACACTCCTGGCTATCTCAGAGGGGCTCCGAGCATAGGAACATCCCTTGGGGCAGTAGATGCTTTTCTTGTTGCTGACAAGAAGAAACTTAAGGAAGGAAGGGCTGATTTTTGTTCACAGTTTCCAGGGATACAGTCCTTGATGTTAGGGAAGGCAGGGGGCCAGAGGCAGCTGATCCCATTGCACCCACAGTAAGGAAGCTGGGAGTGAACAGAAAGTGAGACTCCAGGCCCAACCCCCATATCCACTTCTCGGAGCAAAGTTCTACCTCCTAAAAGGCTCTAAATCTTCCCAAACAGTGCCACTCGCTCGGGAGCAAGCATTCAGGCACATTAGCCCGTAGGGACCTTTTGCATCCAAACCACAACAACTGACCTTCTTCTGGCGGCCTCTGTCATACTACGGCACCAGCCAGGATTCTGTTGTGCCTTAGCCCTTCCCTGGAAAGTGAAATCTCCAGAGACCCAGGCAGTCTGTTCTTTGCACCTCTGTCCTTGGGCCCTGGGTAGCTCTTGACCACTGAAGACTGTTGCTAAGCCTGGTCTCCAAGAACTCAGGTCCTGAGGAAGGAAAGCAAGCCCAGACATTGTGTCCCTCCTGTGTACAGCATTTGTAAGCAATGGAGAGAGTGGTGAGCTGGATCTCAGAGGAGGCCTGGACCTCCCTGAGGCTCTGGGTGACTTCCTGCCTGATAAGTGGAGTCTTCACTGAGGTTCATGCTCCATCCTCCAGGGCTTGAGAGAACCAGGCAGGCAGGACTTCTGTTGTGACACTAGCATGGATTTAAGGTGGTAGCTTTTCCATTTGGGGCTTTATGGGGCTACTTCTTCCTTCCTCTCTCCGTGGCAGCTTTGACCTTGCAGCAAGTCAAAGGAAGTCAAGAGAAAGACTCTAAGCACCCTGTCCAGGGCACAATGGGTTCCTGCAGCAGCTGGTGCTCATGCTGGCCATCAGAAGGCAGGGCAGGATCCTCTCCTCTCCTCTCCTCTCCTCTCCTCTCCTCTCCTCTCCTCTCCTCTTCCCTACCCTCTCCTCCCCTCCCCTCCTCTTTCTGTCTCTCTCTTTCCCTCTCTTTCTTTCTCTTCTCTTCCTCTTCTGCCATGGTGGCCTTGGCTCATAAACCATTGGCTCATGCAGACTCACCTGCCCTGCCATGGGTTTGTCTAAGTGCGTAGAAGCAGCTGTGCTTTACAACACAAGCCATCGCTGTGTTTATAGCTAAGCATTCAGGACCACAGGCAGGAGATTATTTCCCAACATGGTCAGGAACTGCATTCCAGCAAGCTTGGATTATACATTCCACAGCTGTTCTTGGCTTCCAGACGTCTGCAGCTGCTTCTGTGAGCACCGTGAGGACGCCGGTGAGCATGTGCTGGCGCAGGTGCCAAGGCTGCACGTAGAGAACAAGGCTATGCATCACAGTGTTCGTAGGATTCCGGCCCCTGAAAACACATTAGGAAGCCCCACAGCATATGGCTGGCGAGACTGTTACAGTTACCAAAAGATTTTTGGTCGTACAGCTATACATGTGTGGTACTCAGTCCAGCAACAGGTTTATAAAGGTTTTATTTTGGTATTCAGGTTACCAAGAATCTGTTTCCTCAAATAATAACTTTCCTGGTAGTTGCTCTCCTGTTGCTGGGAGAAACGGAACAAACGTTGTGAAGAAGGGCGACACCGGACGCTGCTGCGAAGGGCCAGGGCCACTGTTTCTGCATTATATCAGATATTGGCTTTTGGACTGAGCTGTCTGTGTGTCTCTATATGAAGGAGGTGTTTATTGATTCCTGTCCTCTGAAATGAATTATCAAGGGTGGATGCTGGATTTCCCCTGGAAGCTGGCATCGTCTTCCGCCTACTCCTCCATGCCAGTTTTTAGAAGCTCCCCTGGCTTGGGATTTCTTGTGCCGAGAGTTTTCCCAGGATCACAGGCTAGCAGCTCTACCGGGAAGGACTGAATATGTTTTCCTTCTTCAGATTCCTACTTTAGTTTTCATTTGTACCTGATCCGTGAATCCACCTCAGGATAGGGGTGCACTGGCTTTGCTCTTCCTTCAGAAAAAGCTGTCAAATCCTGGAGGCGGAATCTTGAGCCCTTGCGTCCTGACGTCTGTGTCTTACACCTCCCTGTAATTGTCCCTGTGTCCTGATGTCTGTGTCTTACACATCCCTGTAATTGTCATGGTTTGAAAAATCCAGAAATCCCCAGGGACATCAACTCAAGACCCTTTGTAATGTAAATTACAAATAATGAGGCCTTAAATCATTTTGCTTTCATTTGAACCAACCACTGAAACAATGCTTAACATCTTCCAACTTTGCCCTTCTGTTATGAAGGTCAGAGTAACTCAGTAATTCTGAAACCTATGGGATTTATCTTGCAAGGCTCATGAGGAACTTTCCCCACTCAGACTGTCACCGTGTCTGCCTATCTGGTCACTTGTCACGGCCACCTCTCTTGGGCAGACCTACTCTGAGAAGAAACTCATTGACAGTTAATATATGCATTACTGCTAGAGTCCAGCACCCTTGCTATGACACCTGGGAACCAAATACTTCCCGGAGAAGTCTATGGGAAAAGCTTTCTCATTTTGTTGTCAGCCTTGCACTGGGTCCGTCATAGAGGTAACCCAGAGTATCAGTTCAGCCAGTGTGTTAGCTTTAGTCTTTTGTCACCTTGGCAGCATTCCTGACGCAGACAGCATAGAGAAGAAAGGACTGCTTTTAGTTCATTGTCTCAGCAGTGTTGGTCCAGGGCTGGCTCCAATGCTGCAGCCTGAGGTGGACATGTCAACATGTCAGCATCATATCAGACAACCTGTGTGGAGCAAACTGGCCCATCTCAAGGTGGACAGGAAGCAGAGACAGAATGCCCATTCTTTCTGGCTTTTCCCTTCCCCACGCCCATAATCCACCTGGGCCCCCTGACTATGGACAGCATTGCTGGCAATCAGAGCAGGTCTTTGCTCTCTTGGTTAATGCCACCCACCAGGGTCATGTGTCGCTCATTGCCTACTCATGCCTCAGTCCCACGAAGTTGACGGGCCACACTAGCCATGGCCTTCAGGTAAAACCTTTGCAAACATCTACTCAGAACCGTCACTTCCCACACTAGGTAGTGAACGCGTGGGGTATCAAACACATACTCAGACCCATCCCGTCCCATCCTAGGTGTTAAATATATAGGATACACAGGACACCCACTGGGTCCAGTTCCAGCTGCCGAGCCTTTGCCTATGCTGTACTTTGTGTCTAGAATATTCCTGCTTCTTCTTTCTTATTCCGAACCTTTGCTGCTCATATTTCAAGTCTAATATGAATTTTGCCTCTTCCACTGAACCCTGTCTGATTACGGCACCCTCCACTGAGCTGTGTTCCTGGCTGTCCTCACTCCATTTAACATCTTTGCCATCCACTTGAACACTTGAAACAGCTTGACTTATCACACATCATACCACTCAGTGACCGGAAGGCAGAATGGCACCCGCATTGCTTGTAGAAGTCACCAAAGGACAGACACTCCGTACTCCTTTGGACTGTGTAGAACTTGTCTTTTCATGCCCAAATTCAAATTTGCTTGCTGTTATGTTTTTATATTTATCTATTTGTTATTATTGTGTGGTAATGTACATGTATGTACGTCAGTATGCATGTACAGGGGCATGAATTTGAAGGTCAGAGGACAACTTGCAGGAGTCAGTTCTTTATTTTTAGTTGTGGACTCCTGGGATTGAACTTAGGACACTAGACTTGGTGGTAGGAGCCTTTCCCCCATTTCTTTATTTTAAAAATCCATTCTTCAACACATATTAATGCCGTTGTCTCATTTATTCACCCCAGGGCGGCAGCTGGTACAATGGCCGTGCAGGCAGCCTTGTAGGGTCTGAAGCATGTCTGTTGGCTGTCACAGAAGTGTTTGCCTGCCCCCTTTATCTATGGTCTTCATTTTAATTTGTTTTTAATTGCCTATTTAACACACCTAGCAATTAAGGTGAAATGGCGCTTTGACAAATGTGAGTGCTTTTAAATTAGTGCTAATTGCTTTTGTTAATTAAAAGTAATGCTTTATATTGTGTTATTGGTATTCTCCTATATAAAGCTGGATTAACGACTTCCAATCAATCCTCTACAAAGACTTTCCTCTGTAATCGCTGGGACTTTGGGGCCCTCTGCTTCCGCAGAATGAGGGTAATGGCCAGGACTTCAAAGCGAGGTCAACTGGAGAAAGCATCTGAGTCCGATTCGGCTGCTCTTAGCAGTGTAGAAACCCACCAGGAGTCCTTGCCGAGGGCAGTTTGGGCTGATGTGCCAGCCAGAGTTGCAGCAGGTGACATTCATAGGTCAGGACAATTGGAGGGTAACTTCACAGAGGGAAGGTTCTGGGCAGAGAAAATGAGCCCCAAGACAGAAGCTGTTAATACTTGTTGTGGAATGTCATGGTTGCCTTTATATCAGAAGAGCTGTGATTACCTGCAGGAGGCTCTCAAAAGGTGGTGCCCAGTAACATTGCCTTCCTCATGAAAGTGGAGAGGGTGCAGAAGGCTGGTTGCATGGACTTCACCCCTCCCGGAGCAGTTAACTATCTCTGATGTGGGGACTTTGGTCCTAGGACTGCCCTTAAGTTGCCTTTGATCTATAAATACCCAAACTAGACCCCAGTGAGATTGCTTTGGTCTGTTGTTGGTGGCCCATGTAGGGGAGAAGAGACTTGCTCATGTCTCACTGAAAAAGTCACACAACACCACCCTTAGGTCAGAGGAGTAAGAGCAAGGATATCTCTTGCAATTGGGGCTATAGAAAACCTATCCTGCCATCTCAGCACACATCAGAGCAGAGTTTCCGGTTGCAGGAACCCCATAGAAATAGAACTGGGGTAGCAGATCCTCTTCACTTGTTTTCCTCCAAGTGAAGGGCTAGAGAGATGGCTCAGAGGTTAAGAGCACTGGCTGCTCTTCCAGAGGTCCTGAGTTCAATTCCCAGCACCCACATGGTGGTTCACAACCATCTGTAATGAGATCTGGTGCCCTCTTCTGGCATGAAGGCATACATGCAGGCAGAACACTGTATACTTAATAAATAAATAAAATCTTAAAAAAAAAAAGAATTCAAGTTAGGCCATCTTATGGGGTGAACCGCATATGGGTCAGAAGGAATGTGCTTCAGTGATGAAATCCATCGGAGTCAGACTTCCGAGGCAGCGCGTGGAAGAGCTACTGTGAGCATCCAGACGAGCACATCGGGATGAGCTCATCTCTGGGAGAGTCTAATACCCCCTCCCAGCAGTCATTAGCTACCTTAGTTCTTTGTCTAGGGTGGGAAACTACAGATTTCCCCGTTCTGCAGCAGTCTCTTGATATTCACATTGCTCAATTCTTGTTTCGGAAACCATATTGTTGAGGTATCATGAGTAACTTCCGGGTCATTTGTAGAAGACACCATCTCACAGTAGACTTCTTGGATCTTTGGTCCGTGCTGTCTTTTTGTCCCTCTCCCGTGATGTCCCCTGAGCCTTAGGGGCAGAGGTTGTGTGATAGTTGTGTCTGCCCACTGGTAATGGGATCCCCACAACCTATGGATAAGGTATGAAAGCTACACTTACTGAGAGTGTAGGGATAAGTTTAAGAATGTACTGAAGACTTATGCTGGCCCAGTAAAGTGGCACCAAGAGGTTCTTTTCTGAGATCCATGACTTTACTAGCCTTCAGTAGTTGATTGAATATCTAGACCCAGGCATGATTTCCCTCCTGTTGAGTGGGCCCTTTAGCTATCTCTTAGTTACCTCCAAGATATGAGTTCCACTATTGCTCCTTCAGGGATATCTTGCCTGCTGGTCATTGTTCCAGTTCATGGGTGTTGCAGTTGGAGGGGCTAATGATTGTTTTTCACTGTGGTGGCTTGAAAGACCCCTAAAGGGAGTGACACTTTTGGGAGGTGCAGCTTTGTTGGGGTAGGTACGGCCTTGCTGGAGAAAGTGTGTCACTGTGAGGCGGTGTTTGAGGTCTTTTGCTTAAGTTTTGCTTAGTGTCACAGTCTTCTTTCTGTTGCCTGCAAGATGTAGGACTCTCAGCTACTACCCCAGCACCATGCCTGCCTGCATGCCCCCATGCTTCCTGTCACAATGATAATGAACTGAACCTTTGAAACTGTAAGCCAGCCCCCCACCCCAGTTAAATGTTTTTCTTATATGAGTTGCTGTGGTCATAGTCTCTTCACAGCAATGGAAACCCTAACTAAGACACCCTCCATAAGCAGTTTACTTAGTACTTCCTGGTCCCATGAAAGCTAGGTCACAGGAAGAAGAAGGCTTTCCGGTCTTATCTTCTAAGCCTCGTGTCCAAAGTGTGTGGTGTGTTTAATAACAGGGACCTATCTTTACCTCCTGGGAGGCATCCATGGGCAATAGCAATAGCCTATATTATTTTGGGGGTCACTTGATCTACCCTAAGCCATTCATCAAAAGGAGGGAACCCATGGTGACAGGAGAATGCCATTGGAGGAGGGTCAAAAAAGAAAGTGTTGGAGGTATGGGAAAGGAAACGGAAGAAGGGGGAGGGAAGAGAGAAAAATGGAGATGCATGTCACTGATTCTGTTTGTGTTTCTGTTAGAACTTTATACATCATTCGCAAAAATGTTTGAAGAAAGCAAAATGACCTTGCAACATTCAGCAGATTTTTTGTTTTTTCACTTCATTTTTTTTTCTGTGTGTGTGTGTGTGTGTGTGTGTGTGTGTGTGTATGTAGGCCAGAGGTCAGCACTGGGAATTTTCCTCAAGTACTCTCTACTTTTTGAGACAAGATCCCTGACCACTAAGCCCTAGGAACCCTCCCATTTCTGCATCTCATGGCACTGTAGCAACTGACCTTTTACATGGATGTTGGGGATCCAAACTCAGGTCCTCATGTTCTCATGCCAAACACTTTGGTGGCTGAGCCATCTCCAGGCCCTACCTCCTAACCTTGGAAGAGTTAATAAATGCATTGTTGCCTTTCATTTTTATCAGACTACATATACAAATTGAATCTCATGTCAAAAAACCCTTCTTTGTTAATAAATGTTTTTAAAAAGTAATTTACTTTTAAATTGCTAGGCCTTGCAAAGGTTTGTGGTTGTATCAGATGAGAACAGGCTACACAGTTGCTAATGATGCCAACAACTACAGACAAATCAAGAGATTTTTTTTTCTTAAGTTGAATAGTTTCCAACAGTTGTAACAAGAAAAACAGCAGTGATCCTAAAACCTTGTTGGTGGGAGTTTTTATTTACAAGATAGTGACTTTAGTAATTGCTTAATTTTCCTAAAAGGAAGAGAAAATTGATGCTCTGCTGATAGCTATGGCTTAGGTCATTCAACCATCAATAGTCCCTCGATAGAGTTAACACACGGGTTGCATCATCTCAGCTGAAATTTTCCCTTTGGCAAACTGTCCCAAGGCTCTGCTTTCAGGGAATGATCTGTAGCAGGGCACACACTAGGGGGTGTGGTAGGTGTTTTCTGTTTACTATGACCGACTGACATGTGGCTTGTAGGAGACCATCTCTCCCTTCCTGATACATGACCATTTTGTTGGATGAGTTAGAATTTTGAAAGCTTTGGGCACATGAGTATAACTGAGTGACCCAAGAGAAGGAATGTCTTCTAGGTTTAGACCAAAATATTTATCACTATGCTGTATCAGAAGTCTGGATCCTTGGCAGATTTGCAGGGAGAGCTTGTTGAAGATCAGGTTCCCACTGTAACTTTAAAGAATCTGTTGAGGGTACTTGCGGCAAGCTCAGCATCTGGGCTTTTTCCTTGCCTTAAAAAAATATTTTTTGTATGGGTGCTTTGTCTGTATACATGTATGTGCACCATTGCACTTAGGGGCTGTAGAGATCAAAGGGGGTATTGCCTAGGACTTCAGTTACTGAGGGTTGGGAGCCACAAGTGAGTGTTTTAACCACCTGGCCACCTTCCCAGATTCCCTGATTTTTCTTATGCAAACACCCTGACTTATTGTCAGTAAGTACTTGTGTCCCCTTATAGTGGTTCTCAGAGAGCTGTGTCCCCTACTTTCACTTCGACAACTGATGTCTGATTCTGAGCAACCCTTCCTGGACTGCTTCCTTCCTTTCACAAGTTACAGTAAATGGTTGAACCCATGTAACATGCCCGAGTTTAAAAGGAAATTAGTAATTCAGTTCAACAAGCCAATTTATCAGCTTCACAGCAGACTGGATATTTTCATGTCTATCATGTGTGTGTGTATGTGTGTGTGTGTGTGTGTGTGTGTTGTATGAAACTCTGGTATTCAATAGCTGTTACTGGTAGGATTCATGTTGGATCAGTGTAGTCTGACCAAAGGTCACCTGGTTCTAGAGGAAAAAAATATCTAAAAGAACAAACACACTTGAGAAAGTGTGAGCAAGAAGAGTCTTAAGTTAGAGTCATTGATTTTGGAGCCTTAGCTTTTGTTAGTATAAGAAATCAGTGTAAGTACGATATTCTGTACGGAAATCCATTTTCAGACAAACAATATAATTTCATTCTCTGGTGTCTCTGTAATATGTTGACTTAGAGTCCTTTGGATACACAAAGACAAATATCACATGTTTTCTCTTATATGTGGGTCCTAGAATTATTTATAGATATCTAAAACCACATGTATAAAGGCAGGGAGACTAGAGGAAGGAAGGTAGTTAGAGGGAGGTGCTGGAGGGTGGAGGGAAAAGGAGAAGAGTAGCCTGGGGGGATATATGAAGGGAATTGTCTCTTTGAAAACAAGCACTGTATAAGAGAAATATATGACAATAAAAACAAGTTTTTGAAAGGATCACAATGAATTTGCATTTGTTTCATGTGAAGTAAATTCTGCAAGCTTCTTAAAATATCACCATCTAGCCTTAATCTTTGAATTGAAATTAAGGTACCAGGTGTGCCCCTCCAAAGGCTTATGGTACATCAGAGGCATCGTGCTGTGGGCAAAGGGCACTGTTGTTAAAGAGATGTGCTGCTTTCATCCTTGGGCAGCAGAGGAGAGGGTGCCGGAACTACCCTGTCCCATAGTCACATTGATGAATATCTTGATCATCACTATAGAAATTTTGTCCGATGGATGGAGATAGAGACAGAGACCCACATTCACATTAGAGCAATGGACTGAGCTCCCAAGGTCCAGTCGAAGAGCAGAAGGTGGGAGAAGATGAGCAAGGAAGTTAGGACCGTGAGGGGCTGGTCCACCCACTGAGACAGTGTGCCTGAACTAATGGGAGCGCACCAAATCCAGCTGGACTGGGACTGAATGAGCACATGATCAAACTGGGTTAGGGTTAGGGTTAGAGTTAGGGTTAGGGTTAGGGTTAGTCTGCCAATGGGGGCAGACTGAGAAGCCATCAATAATGGCACTAGGACCTATCTCTTCTGCATGTATTATCTTTTTGGGAACCTAGTCTATTTGGATGCACACCTTCCTAGGCCAGGATGGAGGTGGGAGGGCCTTGGACTTCCCACAGGGCAGGGTACCATGCCCTCTCTTAAGGAAGCAGGGGGAGGGAGGAGGGATGGGGGGAGCAGGAGGGGACTGGGAGAAGGGGAGGAAGTGTAAATTTTTGAATGAAAAAAATAAAAGAACATGAAAAAAAAAGAGATGTGCTGCTACTAACCTCATCGTTGCCAAGGCCCTTGACCTCTCTAGATTCTGTGTGGGGCTGAGAATTAAGTGAAGGTTATCCTCTCTCCTCAGCCCTGTGTCCCACACCCCAATAAGAAAGAATCTGAGGAGGGAGGGGGAAAGAAAAAGAAAAGAATCCATCATCACATACTTGGAGCGGTGAACTCTCTGGGAATGCAGGTGCCTCGTTAAGCTGGGAGTAGCCCTCAATGGGAGTTAACAGGACTCTCTGCTCTGCAATGTGGCACTCTTTCCTCATCTTCCTGCCACCTCACACCCCATCCTTTACTGGAACTCAGTGCCAGGTCTTAGGTCACCTGTGACATTCTTTTTTTAAAAAAAATTATGTGTGTGTGTGTGTGTGTGTGTGTGTGTGTGTGTGTGTGTGTGCGCGCGTGCACATGTGTGTGTGTGGTACATGTGAGTTCAGGTGCCCCAAGGGCAGAGGCCAGAGGCATTTGATCTCCTGCACCTGGAGTTACAGGCAGCATTAGATGCCCAGCTTAGGTGCTGGGAACCAATTCTGAGATCAGCCAGCACTCAGCCTCTGAGCCTTGTCTCCAGCCCTACAACTGTGATACTTCTTTGACATTCAAGTCAAGACCCCCCGCCCTGAGAAAACCTTGATGTGCCGACCGCTTTTCTTCTTCTCTCAATGGCTTCTACTTCCCTGTGTTGCTCCATTCGTGTGTGTGCCGATCTCTGAGAGACCTGTCCCTACCTTCCTTTGTTCTTCCCTAATGAAAGGGAATGACGAGACAGGGGCATTGTGCATGTGGCACAGGTGGGGTTTGAGGTGACTTTAGTGAGCACATGCGTGTAGAGAGGGTGCTGCTAGATTTTACAGGCCTTGCAAGCCAGAGAGACCCCTTTGAGTGGGATGGAAAAGGGATGCTGATCCAAACTCACCTGGAGCCAAAGACCACAGACAGTGCTTTCCAGATCAGGACCTGAGGGAAACGCCAGGCAGTGGTGGGCAGCAGTGGACAGGCACTGCTCTGGCTTCCATGGAAGGCAGCCTACTCCACACGTGCTCTGGAGCTGGGTGGACTTTCATGGCGATCTCACTGCCTGTTTTTCCAAGACGGCCAAGCACACAGTGGGGGCTTTTTCCCACCCTTAGTGGCATGCTTGGGAGTGAAGGAGCTGCCTTCACTCTGGTGGTCCTTAAGGAATGTCAGCCAGCAGCCATCTCTGCAGTTAGAGGGATAAAAGCTTCGGTTCTGGGAGGACCTGAGTTTCTAACAGCATTCATTATGATCAGTTACCGTGGTTTTCTGAGCCATCTGCTATGAAAAGATGACTATATGAAGAAGTTAGGAGCCTCTGACAGAGTAATAGGGGTCTTTTAAACTGTGAGATAGGAGGGCTTCCATAGGCTGCTAAGGCACACCAAAGTTGCTGGGGTGAGAGGCATGTATGCCATCATTAGCAGACCTCTTGGCACTACATCCTGTACATTTTGCCTTGACTGACTCTGTAGCAACACTCAGGCATGCCCAGGCATGCCCCGTTGATTTGCATTTGCCAGACCCCCTGCTGCTGGGGTGTGGGGTGCCTTTCTCATTACCATTCTGCTGGGTGTCAGCATTTTTGTGATACAATTAGAGGCATGTAATTCCCAGAAGAAATGAGCTATCTAGAATATTGTGAGATGTGTAATTCAATATTATATGAGCCTGTAGCATAATTGAGTTTCAAGAAACAAACAGCCAGGAGTTTGGGCTGAATAACCTGTCACACCGATAGGATGTCTGACCCGCAGTGTCAGGTGCCAGCAAATGACACACACACCTGCACTCTTGGGGAAGGCTTCCCTTTGGACTCTGAATAGTCACTCAGGTTAAGTGAGAACAGAAACGAAGGCAGGGGTGAGCAGGTAGGAGCGAAATTGATTTGCTCTCCTGTTTCTGTTATTCAGATTGAGAAGCAAATTCCATTCCTGTTGTTTCAGAACACAGCCGCTCATTTGATTTCCGCTTTTAAATGGAACTCACCAAACCCCTGTCAGTTAGTCCCCAGGTGTTTTCTGAGACTGAGGAGGTATGGGGTTGCTGAGGGAACTGTGTAAGAATGCGGGCATCAGCTCTATGGGATGCACTAAAGCTGGGGCAGGGATCTGGAGGCTGCAGCTCCCTTAACAGCAAGGATTGGGCCATTTTCTTAGAGTCGCATCAGCCTGGTCAGAGAAGCCTCATTCCCGCTATGCCCATCGGACCCTCCCTAACTGCAGTGTGCCCTTCCAAGTCACTGTGCAGCAGGTGCTGCCTACTGTCGCCTTCCCTGTCCGGGGTTGGGGCTGGGGACATGCTCTTCTTGCCGCCCGCCTTGTATCTGCCATTCCCCCACTCCCCACTCTCTGTCTGCTACCTACCACCTGTGCCCTGTATCCTCAGTGGGTTAGTCTTTTAAGCACCCCAACTTACAGGTTACTTAATAGTGTGCCCTAATTCACTTTGCAATAGGAGACAGTGTCAGATGGTGAGTCTCAGTGTGTTTTTGTAAGACATGAAAGAATAATAGTCTATTTTCATAAGTCCTTTGAGACAGCGTAGGTCCAGCTTCAGACGTAAGGAAAACTCTGGACCCTTCGATAACACTGGCTAGTGATCGGTCCCTACCCAAACTAGAGATAGAGAATAAAAAATTAATAGCCAGCTTACCTAACAACCTGAAGACATGGCAAGCTTACCTGCCTGAAAAGCTTTAAAATAAACCTGATGTAAGACAGAGATGAATTCATGCATGGTCTTTGTTGAGAAATAGACATACTTAAGTGGTAGATGATGATAAGATTGTAATCCCAAATTACTCAGTCAATGAGGAAAGTGGGGAGCCACTGTGTTTAGAGCTATGTGAAAGCTGTTCTTTGTCCCCCCTGAGGTGCACCCTGCCATGTTTATTTCTGCTGGTGGCTTAGGAATTTACAAGGCTGTGACATAAACCACACTGCTTTCTCTACTCTGAGTATTTGGTGCTGATTATTGGGAGGGAGGTCGCTTCTTAGTTCCTCATGCTCCGAAGGCCTTTCCACATTGGCCTGTCTTCTTTTTTTTTTCCATACATTGTTTTGTTTTATTTTTTCCATTCAAGAACATAATTAAAGAAATAAATTTTTTTCCTTTCTTCCCCTTCTCCCGGTCCCCTCCCACTACCCCCCCACCCCTCCTCCCTC